>OX456523.1:200908196-201170696 GCA_949748255.1 Eustalomyia histrio | reverse complement strand
TAAGAAAAAATAAATGGGGATACCGCTTGTTTGTGGAGAGCTATGAGGTAGTAGATTCCAACGATGTATTCATCTCCTTCAGAATACCATGGTGAAGGGTATATAAGATTCGGCATAGCCGAATTTAGCCGCTCTTACTTGTTTTTTTATTTTTTTTTAATTTGGCAAATCAATCTTTTTTAATTCGCGTATTAAAAATTAATTATGTTTGCAATGATTTGATTCAATTGAATCAAAAAAAGGTTCAAATGAAATTGATTAATCAATTATTATTTTAAATCTGTTTAAAAAAATTGATTTACAAAAAGAATTATAAGGGTGATATTAAAATAACTGAACCATATCCAAAAAAACAAACTGCACAATTATTTTTTATAATGAAATACTATCCTGTTCTAATGATCGTTTTATATTTTATATGTACTGTTAATTGAATTTAATATTAAGAATTTGTAAATATATTTTTGAATTTTTAAAGTATACATACTAAATAAATAAAATAATTAAGAATTTTGTAAATTTAAACATGTTTCTATAAAAACAAATCTCCTTTATAGTCCTAGACATGAGATGGTATAGTAAACAAAATACATATGTGTTCATTTAATTATATCGCATGGTGACACCGGAGACAATTTCCTTTTCAATTGTCCATATTGATTACAGATTATTTTCTGGCACTTTTTTATTTCTCCTGTTGTAAGGCTATTTCAAATAATACATTTTATTTTCGGCTCCAGGTTAAAATGATGAATACACAGCCGAAAGTTTTAAAGCGGAAGTTTTGAATTACTTAATACAGTTGCGTCCAACTCATATGCACAATGTGCAAGCTTTTACAAAAGAGCTTTTTCACCTACAGCGAGCTTCGACGAGAGATTTTACATATATGAGGGCACAAAACAAGGATGGAAATTTCGAATTTCGAAATGTTATAAGTTTGGCATTATAACCACAATCCAAACAACAATTCCCACGCTTTATTAAATGTATTTTTTTCTTTTAGTGAACGTAGACTGATCGTTGTGTGTTTGAAAAGTTATTTTCAAGTTGATGAAAAAGTACTAACGTACTGAATTTTCCGTCCCTGAAAAAAAGCTCTTTTCTACAAACGTAAATATCATAGGATTAGTGTTTGGACGCCACTGACTTATTACAATTATATATTTAAAAAAAAAAAAATTTTCGATCAAATCTTTATTATTAGAGACCTTATTTCTTAGACACTAGCCAGATGTCTGAAATTTTGCAGGAGTATTGAAATGGAGGGATGCCAAAAATGTTTATTATACCCTCCACAATATATGTTGAGAGTTTTTATCAGTTTGTCATTCTGTTTCTAACATGTGGAAATGTAGGTCTAAGACTACATATGGTATATATATTAAAATATATATTTTTCTCCTTAGCAATCAACTAGGTGTATTCCCATCAAGCACTATGATGTTACTTATATTATAAAATAAGAATATAAAATTTCTTAAAATTAAAAACTGCATTTTCTAACAGTTTCATTTAAAATTTTATAAAAAAAATTTATAAAAACGAAAAAATTACATGGAATTTTAATGAAGTATAAACTTCAGTAGAATTAAGTTGTTTAGTCAAAAAAATTAAGAATTCGCTTATTTGAATTCTTAATTGCACAAACACCGAAAAATCGGTGAGGACTTGTCAGGAATATGCGTGAATTTTATATATTTTTCTAATAAATAACCTCTTCAACTCTAAAGCTCAAACTAGGTAGTGAAAGAGTCAGGGAGTAGGGACTGTTCTATCAAACTTTGTTTGAGAATTTCGCAAAAACTATTTATTCTATATTTTTAAGTACATATTTGTTATTGAATTTTTTTAAAGGCAGCTCTTGTTTATTGAGGCATTTTTTTATTCTGGATAGTGTCATATAAAGAAAAAAAAAAAAAAACAACTTTGTCGACTATCGACACTGCGTTTTTAAGGGTTCACTTTCACTGAACACGTCTGAAATTTTCTTCTTAAAGTGTCGTCAGATTCCAAAAAAGATTTTCACCTCAAAAAATTTTTTCACCTTCATAATTTCATTTCTAAAATTTTTTACATAATTTGTATCAAAAACAGTAAGAACATTTTTGAAGGCATTGGTGGAGGGTATTCCAAGATATAGATAGATTTAAGCTGATTTTTAACATAAATTAACTGTGCTTTTATCTTCCAAATATTTGCAGAATAGTTTTGGAAATATTAAATTCTTGGTATTAGTTCTACTTTTTAAACGTCAATTTTTATATATGCAAAATGTTTCTTATTTAAATTTTATTAGTTCCTGCTGCCATAAAGTTAACCAACATCACGCATTAGATTTTTATCTATATTTTACGATTTAAATAGAGTAACGCTCAATTAAATTTATAAAATAATGAAAAAAAAAATACAGGCAAAAATACATAAAAAATATCAATATTGTAGAAATTACAAACGGAATGACAAACTTATATATACCCTTCCACCTATGGTGAAGGGTATAAAAATGGCGAATATCTTGAAAACTAAGAAAGATTTCCAAGTAAATTTTAATATTTATACCCTTCACCATAGGTGGAAGGGTATATATAAGTTTGTCATTCCGTTTGTAATTTCTACAATATTGATCTTAGACCCTATAAAGTATATATATTCTGGGTCCATATGAAGAGCGAAGTTGATTTAACGATGTCCGTCTGTCCGTCTGTCCGTCTGTCCATCTGTCCGTCTGTGTGTTGAAATGGGTTTTCCGAAGAACCCAGACATGATGAGGACTTGATTCTTTTTTATTTCTGTTACATGTGATCCATTTCTGTTTGCTATTAAAAATCAGACAGATCGGTTAATAAATGGCTGAGATATTAGCAAAAAACCAGGACTACCTCTAATTTTTCCAGTAAAATCCCTTTGTTTAATAAGAGTGTGAAGATAAATACGTAGGTTAAATACGTTTCACAACTATTGTGAATGATATAAATAAAAAAAAATAGTAGTGTCGCCAACTTTTTTTTGCCTAGAAAATGCCAAATTTGACAAGAAAAGCGCTGAAACATATGGAAAAATATAAATTTGAGATTTTACATGACATATTATTTTGGATTAAAATTTTTGGACATTTAAGAAAAAATAAATGGGGATACCGCTTGTTTGTGGAGAGCTATGAGGTAGTAGATTCCAACGATGTATTCATCTCCTTCAGAATACCATGGTGAAGGGTATATAAGATTCGGCATAGCCGAATTTAGCCGCTCTTACTTGTTTTTTTATTTTTTTTTAATTTGGCAAATCAATCTTTTTTAATTCGCGTATTAAAAATTAATTATGTTTGCAATGATTTGATTCAATTGAATCAAAAAAAGGTTCAAATGAAATTGATTAATCAATTATTATTTTAAATCTGTTTAAAAAAATTGATTTACAAAAAGAATTATAAGGGTGATATTAAAATAACTGAACCATATCCAAAAAAACAAACTGCACAATTATTTTTTATAATGAAATACTATCCTGTTCTAATGATCGTTTTATATTTTATATGTACTGTTAATTGAATTTAATATTAAGAATTTGTAAATATATTTTTGAATTTTTAAAGTATACATACTAAATAAATAAAATAATTAAGAATTTTGTAAATTTAAACATGTTTCTATAAAAACAAATCTCCTTTATAGTCCTAGACATGAGATGGTATAGTAAACAAAATACATATGTGTTCATTTAATTATATCGCATGGTGACACCGGAGACAATTTCCTTTTCAATTGTCCATATTGATTACAGATTATTTTCTGGCACTTTTTTATTTCTCCTGTTGTAAGGCTATTTCAAATAATACATTTTATTTTCGGCTCCAGGTTAAAATGATGAATACACAGCCGAAAGTTTTAAAGCGGAAGTTTTGAATTACTTAATACAGTTGCGTCCAACTCATATGCACAATGTGCAAGCTTTTACAAAAGAGCTTTTTCACCTACAGCGAGCTTCGACGAGAGATTTTACATATATGAGGGCACAAAACAAGGATGGAAATTTCGAATTTCGAAATGTTATAAGTTTGGCATTATAACCACAATCCAAACAACAATTCCCACGCTTTATTAAATGTATTTTTTTCTTTTAGTGAACGTAGACTGATCGTTGTGTGTTTGAAAAGTTATTTTCAAGTTGATGAAAAAGTACTAACGTACTGAATTTTCCGTCCCTGAAAAAAAGCTCTTTTCTACAAACGTAAATATCATAGGATTAGTGTTTGGACGCCACTGACTTATTACAATTATATATTTAAAAAAAAAAAATTTTCGATCAAATCTTTATTATTAGAGACCTTATTTCTTAGACACTAGCCAGATGTCTGAAATTTTGCAGGAGTATTGAAATGGAGGGATGCCAAAAATGTTTATTATACCCTCCACAATATATGTTGAGAGTTTTTATCAGTTTGTCATTCTGTTTCTAACATGTGGAAATGTAGGTCTAAGACTACATATGGTATATATATTAAAATATATATTTTTCTCCTTAGCAATCAACTAGGTGTATTCCCATCAAGCACTATGATGTTACTTATATTATAAAATAAGAATATAAAATTTCTTAAAATTAAAAACTGCATTTTCTAACAGTTTCATTTAAAATTTTATAAAAAAAATTTATAAAAACGAAAAAATTACATGGAATTTTAATGAAGTATAAACTTCAGTAGAATTAAGTTGTTTAGTCAAAAAAATTAAGAATTCGCTTATTTGAATTCTTAATTGCACAAACACCGAAAAATCGGTGAGGACTTGTCAGGAATATGCGTGAATTTTATATATTTTTCTAATAAATAACCTCTTCAACTCTAAAGCTCAAACTAGGTAGTGAAAGAGTCAGGGAGTAGGGACTGTTCTATCAAACTTTGTTTGAGAATTTCGCAAAAACTATTTATTCTATATTTTTAAGTACATATTTGTTATTGAATTTTTTTAAAGGCAGCTCTTGTTTATTGAGGCATTTTTTTATTCTGGATAGTGTCATATAAAGAAAAAAAAAAAAAAAACAACTTTGTCGACTATCGACACTGCGTTTTTAAGGGTTCACTTTCACTGAACACGTCTGAAATTTTCTTCTTAAAGTGTCGTCAGATTCCAAAAAAGATTTTCACCTCAAAAAATTTTTTCACCTTCATAATTTCATTTCTAAAATTTTTTACATAATTTGTATCAAAAACAGTAAGAACATTTTTGAAGGCATTGGTGGAGGGTATTCCAAGATATAGATAGATTTAAGCTGATTTTTAACATAAATTAACTGTGCTTTTATCTTCCAAATATTTGCAGAATAGTTTTGGAAATATTAAATTCTTGGTATTAGTTCTACTTTTTAAACGTCAATTTTTATATATGCAAAATGTTTCTTATTTAAATTTTATTAGTTCCTGCTGCCATAAAGTTAACCAACATCACGCATTAGATTTTTATCTATATTTTACGATTTAAATAGAGTAACGCTCAATTAAATTTATAAAATAATGAAAAAAAAAATACAGGCAAAAATACATAAAAAATTGCACATGAACAAAAAACAAAAAGCAGATAAAATAAAAATCAAAATGTATAAAGGTTTATAGTATTGACATATACAGACAATAATTGCAACAAAAATAAAAAGTACAAAGTAGGCTTATAAAAGTGGGTCAAATGAGAGGTTATTATAATATTGTAAAACATAACTTGATTGAATAATGTTTTATTTCCATACTTTGTACAAAAATTCATTCAGCATTATTGTGTTCTGCTCTTATTGATAATTTAATCATTAAATTAACATAATAATTTTTAACGACGACTTATGAATTTCAAGGGAATCGAATTATTTAAACAAACTTTAAATAATAAAACAACATGATGTCAAAATTCTACAGGATACTTTATCACCTTGGGCGGAGAAAAAAAAAACGTACAACACAACAACAAAATACTTCAACATGTGTCACAAACACTTAACAAATGTCAATGACAGTTAAATGACATCAGCTGATAATTAAAAAAAAAAAATAAGAACTTAACAAAAAAAACTTGTAAGTGTGAAAAACAGAAAGTCTGCATTTAAAAATGAAAAAAGCACAACTATTTAATGCCTTAAACAATTATATGTTTATAAAGAAAAATTCATTTGCCAGAAAAATGAAATTAAAAGAAAATGAAAATAAGCAAAACAAATTTTCCAACGTCACCCAACAAACCCGAATAAAACCGCAGATTTGTACGGTAAATAGTTGTAAAAAACAACACACACATACATAGACAAAATATTGTCAACAAAAACACAAGTATTTAAAAGATTAAAAAGAAAAAAAAAATAAACAACAATTAAATACACGTTTTACCATAATTTGATTTTTCTTCTTTTACCCTGTTGAGAGATAATACCAGAAGGAAAACTGATTACGCATGTGCAACATTACAGCCATTGTACAGTTGTAAATATCAGCCAGCATAAAATCCAGACGATTTTCAAGTTACTCATTTTTAACTTTATACCAGGGCTTCAAACGAACTAATTCAATTTGAATCAATCATGGAAAATGTAATTAATTTTGATATTACATAAATTTCTAACTCGAATCATTCAAATTTTAATTTTATTCAACATTTTACTAATTGAATAAAGAAATTTTGGTACAATTAATTTAATTTTAAATTAATTTTAGTACGATTAGTTTAGTAGCGGAGGGCACGTATTTACCAACAAGGGCAACATTAACGTTTTCCATAAATCATAAAGGGCAGCATCATATTTATAAATGTTAAAATATATATGGTCATCGAAGCTACAATAAAATCTGAACTACACCCAGGAAAATGATTGATTGCAATTCGATAAAAATCATCTAAATTTATTTGTATTGGGAATTAAAATGAGGGAAAAGGAACTAAAAAATAATCTTATTATACAATTATTGGTATTTCCAATAAACTTTAACAATAAAATAAAATAGAAGCAATCATTTATGTAGTGAATTCACTAAAAAATTAAGACAATCTATCAAATATTTTAAAAACTTTTCGATATTTGAACGTGGTTACCACAAATACGGTTATCCTAATCAAATATATCATTAATTTAGGGCTTCTGTTGAACCAACCGAATTGTGGATTGTATTGGTTATAGATGCCACTAACGAATGGTATTTGTTAACGAATTTTCTGCTTTCTGTTGAACCAACCGAATTGTGGATTGTATTGATTATAGATGCCACTAACGATTGGTACTTGTTAACGAATTTTCTGCTATATTTATTTCCTAAAAAAATATTTAAATTCAAAAATAGCCATTAAAATTTATAAGTGTTTGTGGGCTAGTGGGTAGAGAGCTAGCCTAGTACCCCTAATCTTCAAGTTCATATCCCGGTAAAGGCAAACATTAAAAAAAATATTTTTTTTAATTAAAATAAAATATTCAAATGTTTAAATGCCAAATATATCAAAGAAAATTAAATAAAATTGTCGAGCAGTAATTAAGAGTGTGAATTATCAATCTGGATGCCCATGTTCAATACCGGAAAAATCTAAAAATATAATTTTTCTTAAAATAAAATTTTGTTGAACGTAATAATATTTATGTGGAATATAAATATTAAATTAGACAACTGAATATTGGCCTTTATAACTAAAAATATTATGTAATATGAAGATTTTTGTCGTAATCGCCAGAATTCGAATGCCAACAAATTCGGTGGCCACAACTGATACTGTTTTTTGGGTGTATTTGCAGCAACCAAATTATAAGGAATAAAATTTGAATATGGTTGTATTATTGTTTCCAATTATTCGATCCTGCCGGTTAATCGGTTAGATTATTATTCGAAAAATGAAGAAAATTAATTAATCGGTTATTCGGACAAATTGGCGATTATTCGTTTAATGCAAAATACATGAATTTCTTTCATCAATAAGAACACAAAGAGCTGCTTTTTGGTTTCTATAGTGTTGAGGATAATTCTGAGCATTCTGAGATATTTTTTTAAAGAATTATGCCATATAATTAATATAATAAATATAATATATAGTAAATATATAATCTTGCAGTGTAGATAGTGTTTTACCGAAGTGGGATATTTTGTCTTATATTCTTTATATGACACTGTCCAGAATAAAGAAAAAAAAACCTGAATAAACAAGAGCTGCCTTCAAAAAATTTAATAAAAAATTCATAAAAATATGATATGAATAGTTTGTGCGAAATTCACAAACAGAAGTTTTATAGAACTGCCTCTATTGCCTTACTCTTTCATTACCTGGTTGAAGCTTTAGAATTAAAGAGGTTATCTATTAGAAAAAGATATAAAAATCACGCATATTCCTGACAAGTTCTCACCGATTTTTCTGTGTTTGTGCAGTTAATAATTCAAGTAAGCAAAACTGGTGACTTGAAGTACTTTTATGCGGCTAATCGGAAAGTACTTTTTACATTGTAAATATTATTAGCTGAACATAAACTAATTTGTTTTTTTTTTATTTCTATGAGGTGTTAAACTTTATAAAAGTCCTAGATTAAAACGTGGTAATGGATGGTAATTGCTTTCTTCGAATGTTTTTTTTTTTTGTGTTGTTTATTATTTTTGTTTTGTTTTAAGAAATTTAAAAAAAATTATAGGACCAATAACTCTAAACCAATTTTACATGACACAACTATTCGTAACCGTTGAACCAGTCATTGGCCTTCAACGGATTCAACTCCGGGTTTCACGCGACACAAAGGCACAAATTCGAATAAGTTTCGATGTTCATTAAAATCCGTTTTCTGTTATCATCTTGTTTTTAAGCATTTTTAATACATTTCTTTGGCAATATTGTTAAATTATTATCCTAAAATTTACCAATATTTTTTTGGAAATTTTTAAGTAAATTTTTTTTGTAATTTTTCAATAAAAGCTAAAACATTTAGAAATTTATTGCTATATTTTTTAATTTTTAATAATTTAGCTGTTTTCTAGCAGTTTTAGATTTAACCATATTTTTGTGTAAGAATTGGAGCATGTCCAAATTAATATTAATCACAAAAAAAAAAAGAAAATATCAATTCATTTAACGTCATTAGAAAGTTTTTGTTTGTTAAATTGTTAATTTACATAATGATTATCAATGCGAACTAAGATGTTGGCAGTATTTAAGTGCAGTTCGATTAACTAAAACGCCAACTTTTTTGGTGCTATTGTAACATTCAGTTAATATAATGGTTCTGTTTGTTAACAATTCCAGTAAAAACTAACAGTAAAACTAGTAAACTAAGAAAGATCGAAAGAACTAAAAACGATTGCATTAAAAAGTTTCAAGTTTTACGTCAAAATGAATTTAGGAAAAAAAAAACTAGTAAAAATATTTAAAAAAATAACAAATAAACAGATTTTACGAAAAAAATTTAAAAAAACGAAATTAAAATTTCTTTGAGGGCCGCACTAAAATCGAGAAAGGGCCGCACTTGCCCACCATTGTAATATAGCATGAAATGCACTTTCTTAATTTATGCTATACTAATTTTAAATCTTAAATCTACATTGTAACAATCTTTAGTTCAACTAAAAGTGCGCAAAAATACCCATTTTCTGTGTCATAAATTAAGAATGTGTACCTAAAAAATTAATTTGAAATCTGTGCATCAAAAATGTGTCATTATTTTTTATCAATGACTTTAAAAGTATTCACACAAAGAATACCTCTCTATATATAAAAGTAGCTGATTGATTTTTTTCTAAATTGGTACAGCTGATTTTGACAAATTTGGCAATAATTGTAGTGTTTCTGTCGAATTCAAATGCCAAAATTAAAAAAAAAAAAATTATTCTAACTTTCAGTTGAATTTAAAATTTTATGAGAAAAAATTTAAATAGTTTTGCAAAAAATATGAATTTCAAAGTGGTCGCACAAATAAAAGCAAAGAGATCTAATGATCACAATTTCCCACTGCTGGTATATTATTTTTAAATATTTTTTGTTTTAAATTCTTAATTTTTTTTGTATTTTTTTTCATTGTTAAAGCGTTTTTATTTACCTAGTGTCGGCCCTGAATAACAACGTGATGTATTTTTATAAACAAATTGACAATTAAAACTCGCCGAACGTTGCAGTTGTGGAATAGAATCTTTTTTTATTTTCAAAACTTTTTTTCTTATTCTCTTAACAGATTTCCCACATTTTAAAAGTTTTTTGTAAACATGAAAACATATGACGAGTAAAATTAACATACGATATTATATTGCTCTTATGTTCTCTTTATTTACTCGCGAATGAACAAAATACTATAAACTATGTTCGTTTCTAAATTTTTATTAAAATAGTTATATCATTTTATTGTTTTTATAAAATTTAAATGTAAAAACTAAAATAAATTTGGTCGTTAATAAGGAAAGCAGACATTGGACAGTAAAGAAAATCTACGTTACCCTTTACACTAAAATAATTATGACAGTTTGTGTGGTCACCGTCGTACGTCGTTATTATGGGTGCGATTTCTCTCCTAGCAACAATCGTTGCATGTCACCTTCTTATTCTGGGGCGACACTTAATTTGAACCTCAAAAAAGGTATTTTCGTTAATTCTTTTTAAGTTTTTGACTTTCAAATTTCATACATATTTTTAATCGAAAACTTGGAAAAAAACGAAAATACCTATTTTGGGGCTCAGTATGAACGTATTATTAATTAAAAGTTTTAATTTAGACTTATTTTTTATTTAATTTATTTTAACTAATTTTTAATTATCTATTTTTAGACACATTCCCAGGGGTGTCCTTTACGTCAATTCTGTGACTGTTCTTTATTTGCGTTAGTCTGGCTGCAAGTTCTTGTGTGCTAATCCAGATATAGGTTTTTCTGCGTCAGTGGTTTCACAGCGCTAATTATACTCTCCTATGAAAAGCACATGATGATACCTTTCATATAAATGTACCGGTCCGAGGACCGGTGGCAGAGAAGATATTTGGGGATGTTGTTACTCTGGTTGTTAAAGAAAAAGTTGCCAAAGTTAGAATAAATGTCAACACGACGAGAGTGATTTCTTATTTATCAAAGTTTTTTGTGAAGTTTTTGGTGTTCAGCGTTTGTAAAATTGGTGGTTTCGTAAAAAGTATGTTCGCCAATATTTTAAGAATTAATTCTTTTCAAACATAGCTTTTTACTCACTGATTGAAATTTGAAAATCTTGACTGTTTTTGTACTTCTAATCAAGACAAGCAATTTAATAAAAAAAACTAATAAACGTTATTAGTCGTAAATGTTTATTTTTTTTTTATAATAAATTATGCAAATTATTGAATTACTGATTGTTGTACTTATTAATTTATTAAGTGTAATCACTTCATATTTTACAAATTCGTTTAATAGTTTTTACGATA
Organism: Eustalomyia histrio; assembly: GCA_949748255.1. NCBI lineage: Eukaryota > Metazoa > Arthropoda > Insecta > Diptera > Anthomyiidae > Eustalomyia > Eustalomyia histrio. Next base: position 201,159,320 of record OX456523.1, on the reverse strand, counting down.
AGTTATCCTAAATTGTGCTTTAATGCTTTTACTTGTTATCAGTGTTGACGTTTTTGGTTATTTTTAACCAAAATTGGTAATTTTTTTTAATGTGAAGTTGTGGTAACTTTTTTTGACAATCAAATATATAAATTGTTTTTTTCTGTTTAATTTTTTTTAACAGTACAGATTAAATACGCGTTTTTATTACGTTATCAAATCAACTCTGTTAAATTTTTTTTCTAAAAGTATGTATTTTGTTGTACAAAATAATCAACTCTGGATTACCAAAATCTGCATGACTGTTCCCAATAATAATATTTAAAAGTTAAAAATGCAAGTGCTTTAAATATTGCTAGAAGATTTTTATAAAATCTGAATTTCTTCCATGGAAAAAAGGTAAGCCACTTAAAGCTTAACGCTGTCCTTACATAATTTCAGAAAGATTCTGTTTCTAGAAAAACAGGCGATTACTGAATCAAAGAACAAATATACAAAACCAACACTTAATTTGAACCTCAAAAAAGGTATTTTCGTTAATTCTTTTTAAGTTTTTGACTTTCAAATTTCATACATATTTTTAATCGAAAACTTGGAAAAAAACGAAAATACCTATTTTGGGGCTCAGTATGAACGTATTATTAATTAAAAGTTTTAATTTAGACTTATTTTTTATTTAATTTATTTTAACTAATTTTTAATTATCTATTTTTAGACACATTCCCAGGGGTGTCCTTTACGTCAATTCTGTGACTGTTCTTTATTTGCGTTAGTCTGGCTGCAAGTTCTTGTGTGCTAATCCAGATATAGGTTTTTCTGCGTCAGTGGTTTCACAGCGCTAATTATACTCTCCTATGAAAAGCACATGATGATACCTTTCATATAAATGTACCGGTCCGAGGACCGGTGGCAGAGAAGATATTTGGGGATGTTGTTACTCTGGTTGTTAAAGAAAAAGTTGCCAAAGTTAGAATAAATGTCAACACGACGAGAGTGATTTCTTATTTATCAAAGTTTTTTGTGAAGTTTTTGGTGTTCAGCGTTTGTAAAATTGGTGGTTTCGTAAAAAGTATGTTCGCCAATATTTTAAGAATTAATTCTTTTCAAACATAGCTTTTTACTCACTGATTGAAATTTGAAAATCTTGACTGTTTTTGTACTTCTAATCAAGACAAGCAATTTAATAAAAAAAACTAATAAACGTTATTAGTCGTAAATGTTTATTTTTTTTTTATAATAAATTATGCAAATTATTGAATTACTGATTGTTGTACTTATTAATTTATTAAGTGTAATCACTTCATATTTTACAAATTCGTTTAATAGTTTTTACGATAAGTTATCCTAAATTGTGCTTTAATGCTTTTACTTGTTATCAGTGTTGACGTTTTTGGTTATTTTTAACCAAAATTGGTAATTTTTTTTAATGTGAAGTTGTGGTAACTTTTTTTGACAATCAAATATATAAATTGTTTTTTTCTGTTTAATTTTTTTTAACAGTACAGATTAAATACGCGTTTTTATTACGTTATCAAATCAACTCTGTTAAATTTTTTTTCTAAAAGTATGTATTTTGTTGTACAAAATAATCAACTCTGGATTACCAAAATCTGCATGACTGTTCCCAATAATAATATTTAAAAGTTAAAAATGCAAGTGCTTTAAATATTGCTAGAAGATTTTTATAAAATCTGAATTTCTTCCATGGAAAAAAGGTAAGCCACTTAAAGCTTAACGCTGTCCTTACATAATTTCAGAAAGATTCTGTTTCTAGAAAAACAGGCGATTACTGAATCAAAGAACAAATATACAAAACCAAAATTATAAAAATGTTTAAGACTACGTTTCCACTAAACGTGTTTTGCATGTGTTTTGAAACACATGTTTTTCTTTATATTTTTTTCGTCAAAACAACAAAGCTGTGTTTATGCCGAAAGCTATCACCGTTAGTTTCTGTCATTACCATATAAATTTGAACATTGGGAATGACAGAAGCCAACGTAGATAGCTTCCCTCACAAACATATGTAGCTATTTATATGGGAATGACATAAGCCAACTTTGATAGCTTGCCGCATAAACACAACAAATTTCTAAGTAAACTTAAGTGTTGGTGGTAAAAAAAAACAAGCAAAACACATTAAATGGACAATGGATAAGTATTTGTATTTTGCATGATTGAATGTATGTGAATTTCAGAATCTTTTTTAAGCTTTTTTAAGACGTACATTTTTGCCATAAAATAATATTTCCGATACAAATAAATAAATACTTAAGTTAAACCGAAAATTTTGCTTTTTTTTTAATATTGATAACAAAACATTTTTGTTAGTGACAACACTACTTGCTATTCATCATTTTATAATTTGAAAGGCTACTGACCAATTAATAAATTACAATATTGCACTCACTTAACACGAATCTTAAATTAGAATTTAAAACGTTGATAACAATTTATTTTATACTCTACAAATAATATATAAAATAATTATAATTTTTTCTATCTTAATCAAAACAAGAAAAATAACTAGACATTCTAGTTATCAACTCTGTTGTTGTAATACAAATTATGAAAAAGATAAGACAATAGTTGTAATTAACAGAGTAATCAATATAATTGAAATGCCTTAAAGATGCTGGCAGTGAATTAAATAAAAAAACAAAACCTCACGCTTTTAAAAAGACCGTCTTAAGCAAGGAGTATTGAACGGAGCAATTGGACTAGTAAATCTAATGGACAATTTATACTAAAACACGATAGAAATATGCAAGGATACGTACTTTTCCTTCACCTTCTGAATAAAACTTAATTAGTACAATACAAACTTAAACTCATCCAATGAAATACCCTACATCTACAAGGTGGGACAATAAGTATTACTTTATTGAAAAGTTCTGCCATTTTCGAAAATGTTCGATGCGGCCATCTCAATAAGCAAAATTTATGGTTTTGGGTGATGTAAAAATCCACGTATTATTGATGAAGCACCATTACATCCTTTCAATGTCACCCACCGTGTGGTTTGCAGTTATCATCTAAATGTTGATTTAAAATTTCTTGTAATGCAGTCATCCTAATCCAAATAGATGGCTGTCACATATCTGTCTAGCTCAATTATAGACCGCACAACATCGATATTTTCTATCGCGGATAGAAAATCGACCACGCTCAAATTACACCAATCATTAAGATACATTTTCCCTGCTGGCTAAATCTAACTTCAAAATCGTAAATAATCATGCAATCATTTTGGTCCTTTGTTTAAAATTCAACAGAAGAAGAAGAATTCATAAGTCGGTACAACTTTGGCCTAGTTTATTATCTTATTGTAGGAGTTTGTTTAATTTTTTCTGTCGAAATCTCTTGAGCCTTTGTAACAAACTCGTAAAGAAAGAAGAAGCTTAAACTTAATTTCGTAATATTTTTCAAGGACTTAAATTGAAAAGTCCCCGGCCTACCATACTGAAACACAATTTTTTTTGGCAAATTTTTTTTTTTTTTATTCAACATAGTTCCCTTTAATGGTGATACACTGATTATAGCGACCCTCCAACATTTCGACACCATTTTTGTAGTACGATTTGTCCTTCGCTTCAAAATAGGCCTCAGTTTCGGCGATCACCTCTTCATTCGACGAAAATTTCTTTTTAGTGAGCATTCTTTTGAGATCTGAGAACAGGAAATAGTCGCTGGGGGACAGTCTGGAGAATACGGTGGATGCGGAAGCAATTCGAAGCCCAATTCATGGATTTTCGCCTGACTTGTTTTTAGTCAAAAGTGAGCTCGCTCGGCACCCACTTTGCACAGAGCTTTCTCATACCCAAATATTCGTGAATGATATGATGTACACGTTCAGTTATATCTTTAGAGTACCTGCTATTTCATTCAATTTCAATTTACAGTCATTCGAAATCATTTTGTGGATTTTTTTGATGTTTTCGTCCGTAACAACCTCTGCGTTCATTTCACCACGTCTAAACTTATCATACCAATCCTTGATGGTTGATTTTCCTGGGGCAGTGGCCGGAAACTCGCCTTCAAGCCAAGTTTCTGCTTCAACTGTATTTTTTCCCTTCAAAAAACAATATTTTATTAATACAATAACAAAAGTTGCTTTACTCAAAATGCTAAAATTCACAAACTAATGTTACGACAGCTGTCATATTTATACACGTGTCTTTTGAAGGTTGGGGCTAACTAACTAAAAATCATATCGATTTAAGTCTAGTAGCGCGATATATGTATATATGGCCGCGGACTTCTCAATTGACCTGTTATTTGGCAAATCATTGATTTTTTTCAATAAAACCTTTGTACAAATATGATTTGAGCGTAAAATTGATAATTTGTATAACGATGTCATCCTTTGACTTGAACAATTAAATTTGTGTGTATATGAGTTAAACCACGACTAAATAAAAAAAGTAAAAAAGGTTTAAATTCGACTGTGCCGTATCTTTTTTATACAAATAATGTAAACAACTTTTGAAGTTAAATTATGGAGGTGAAAAAAATTTTTTGGGTAAAAATAATTTTAGTGGTGAAAAAAATTTTTTGAACTGAAAAATATTTGAGGTGGATACAAACTTCTAAGGGACTGATGAAAAAATATATAATGTAGCCGTCGCTACTATAAAATTATACTAAAATACACCAATTTGTATGGAAAATTTCTAGGTACGAGGGCGGATCAATAAGTCGGTGACTTTTTGAATGAAACAGAGTTTTTTTTTGCAAAATAAAAAAATTATTTTTCAACATAATATCCTTTTAGCTCAATACCCTTCCAAAAATAAGGATTTTTCGACGTCAATAAAATAGGCATTTGTTTGATCAATAATTTCATCGTTGGAGCTAAATCTCTTTTCACCGAGCCATTTCTTTAGGTTTGGAAATAGGAAATAGTCACTGGGGGCTAAATCAGGAGAATATGGCGGATGAGGTACCAATTCATAGTCCAATTCATGGAATTTTGCCATTGAGACTACACACGTGTGCTCCCGTGCATTATCTTGATGAAAAAGATTTTTTCGTCGTTTTTTAAATCCTCGTTAAATGGGTCCAATAAGTTGGCATAATATTCGCCGTTCATTGTTTTTCTCTTTTAAAGGTAATCGATGTGGATTATCCCGCGTGCATCCCAAAAAACTGTTGCCAGCACCTTGTTGGCCAACAAACTTACCTTGGCCTTCTTCGGAGCCGGTTCACCCGGAAAAACCCATTGTTTAGTCTGCTGTTTGGTCTCCGGAGTGTTGTAATAAATCCATGTCTCATCCACAGTTACAAAACGCCGCAAAAACTCATTCGAATTGCGGTTTAACAACTCCAAACAATCCTTTAAAGTTGTCACATGATTACGTTTATGGTCAATTGACAGCCAATGAGGCACCCATCTTCCAGACAGCTTTCTTAAACTCAACTGATCATTTAAAATCGAAACCACACTGTCATATGAAATGCTTATGACATCAACAATCTCACGCACTTTTACTCTTCGATCGTTCAACACCATATCGTGAGTTTTTTCGACATTTTCGGGTGTATTGACCTCAATTGAACGTCCAGAACGTTCAGCGTCATTTGTACTTGTGCGACCACAACGAAAGTCAGTAAACCACTTTTTTTTACCGATTTTGCTCATTTTCAATACTAAACTGCTAGGGAGGATGTCCAATAATCTAGGTAAAAATAGGCACCCCCGCTTGCTTCTTCGCGTCGTGATCGCCATTTCAACAGACAGACGTACATCGCTAAATCGACTTAAAATTGCATAAGGATCACGAATATATGGGGTCTTAGACCTATATTTCGACATGTTACAAACGAAATGACCAACTGATATTCAGTCTCACCATATATGATGGAGGGTATAATAAAAGTTGAACCCTTATTGTTGGTCTTCTTAAAACGTGTGACAAAATTCTGAACTCTAGGAAAACATGCTGAATTTTATGTATTTTTCTTATATAGAAAAATACAATCTGTATTCCTTTAAACTGAATCTAAAGACTTATTAATATAATTTTTTGCAGAATTGATGTAAAATTTATAAAATTAAAAAAATATATATATTTTTGGTAAACAATTTGCAAAAAATGATCTAATAAATTTCTAAAGAAATAAACAATATGCTTTTTTGTGCAATGTAGTGCTAAATTTGTTTTTATGTGTTAAATTAGTTTATATTACAAAAACAGCAAACAAAAAAAAAAAAATCGATAAAATTTTGTAGATTAAAATATGCACACGTAATTAATGACGAAAATTAGTTTTTATTGATAGCTTGCCTAAAATGAAGGAGTACAATTTGATACAAATTCTTTCAGAACAAAAAATTTTAATGCGGAAGTTTATGATAATTAAGTTCAAAGTATTTTTATTTTGTTTGTAAAATTTTTCTTATAAATATAAAAAATGATATTTATAAAAATGCAACAAATTCTTAACAGAGTTACAAGAAATGCCGTTAAAAAAGGAAATGCATTTTAAAAAGAACGTGTGGTGCATAAAATTCAAATAATTATTGCCACTAATCGACCAACCAACAGAGAACAACCCCTAAAATGATATAAAATTTACTTTCTTGACAAATAAAGAATATAATTTACATAATATAATTTTGATTTGAGTTAAAAAAAAAAGAAAAAGAAATATATATAATGTTTATTTAAAACAAGACTTAAAAGTAAACAAAAATTATTCGAATGTATACCAGGTAGTATGGGTATTCTATTCATATAGAAATTGGTGTAAAAAATCAAGTAATATGAACACAAATAATCGATATATTTTTTTAATAGCCAATACAAATCTCAATCAGTTGAAAGTTTTTAATTTCACTTCAACTTGAACATTTCGTAAATTTAAGTGTTTTTATTTTCTGCTTAAATGTCAATGACTTTCGCTATAGACATTTTCTTTTAGTTTAAAACATTTTCTTATTTTACAATAGTTAATTTTGTATATGTTTTTTTTATTATTTTTATTTCTTCTATTTTGTATTCCGACTTTTTTTTCAACTTTTTATAATTCAATTAAAGTGAATTGAAGAAAATTTTTTTGCACTTTTGACTCATGACTTATTTCTATATGTAGTACATCGGACAGTGGAGAGGGAGGGAGGGTGGGTTTTGGACAAGGCAAAAAGAAAACAAAAGAACAAAAACAACGTCACCTCACATTCAATGTATGTGGTGATAGTGGTCATATGGTCATTTGTCTATGTTATGCGTTGTTCATTTTTTACTATAATTTCTTCCTTTTTTTTTTAAATTACACACACTATATTACAATCAGAGCTGTAAAAGAATATATCGTCAGCTAAAATGCAAAAGGGCGTAAATAATAAAATTTTCAACCCTGTTTTCATTGATGATTATCATTCAGAAAACAGAACTGGCAAAGATCTTTTGACATAACGATAAAAAATCTGTGCTCTCCTAGTATTTGTAACTCGCTAGGAGTTAGATATTATATATAATTATATCTAATTATATATTATATGTATTATTGTATCTAATCAGATTAATTTACATGAAAAATTTTGTCTAATTAATTTCGTCTGATATGTAGAATCTTTTTTCCAAATTTTTTTTTTTTTGCTATTTGCAAATCATTGAATTTTGCTTGCGAATTATTGAATTTTTTTATAATAATTCGTGCTATGTGAGAACTGTTGAAAATTGAAGAAAATTGTCTTCAGCGACGAAGCTCATTTTTGGCTCAATTCAACAAGTAGAATTGTCGAATTTAGTGTGAAAAGCAGCCAGAGGCAGTTCAAGAGCTGCCAATGCACTGTTTGGTGCGGTTTTTGGGCCGGCGGCATCATTGGACTGTACTTCTTTAAGAACGATGAAAATCGCGACTTTATAATCAATGGTGCAGGGTATCGTGGGATGATTTCCAACTTTTTTTTTCCCAAAATGGAAGAATTGAACTTGTTTAAAATGTAATTTCAACTAGACGCTGCCACAAGTCACGCTGAATTACTCCCTCATACACCCTATCTTCCGGATTAAGTTCTAAGTGACTATTTCTTCTTTCCAAACCTGAAGAAATGCCTCGGGGGAAAGACATTTGACTAGAGTATTCAAAAACCCGGCCTTTTGAAAAAACCGGTTTCGGTTTTCTTCGAAAAATCGAATTTAAAAAAAAACCGGTTTCGGTTTTGGTTTTTGCAGAAAAAAACCGGTCAACCGGTTTTTTCGGTTTTTTTTTTAATTTGAATAAAAAGCTTATATAATTTATTTAATATATAAAGTAATAAAAATAAAAAATACATTCCTTGAAAAAAAAAAAATATATACAGGTTGGTTGAAAAGTTCCTGCGCTCGAAATAAAAGAATACTGTTTTTGTTACAAAATATATTTTTTTATTCAATATAATCACCTAGAAGCTCAATACACTTGTTCCAATGATCTTCCTATAATTTTATCCCATCCTTATAATGGTTTTCCGGAAGCTCTGCAAAATAACCGTCTACGGCTGCTATGGCCTCTTCATTTGACGAAAAATGCTTTCCACGAAGGAATTGTTTGAGATTTCTGAAGAGATAGTAGTACTGGGAGCCAAATCTGGTGAATACGGCGGATGTTCAAGGATTTCGTACTTTAATTCTTTAAATTTAGCCATCGTCAAAACACTTTTGTGAGCAGGTGCATTGTCTTGATGAAAAATGATTTTTTTCTTCTTTAAACCAGGTCTTTTCTCACGAATTTTTTCATCCAGCTGATCCAAAAGGCTGCAATAATATTCAGAGTTGATTGTTTTACCTTTCTAAATATTATTAATCAACAAAATTCCTTTTGCATCCCAAAAAACTGATGCCATAACCTTCTTTGCTGATCGTTGTGACTTCACCTGCTTTTGAGCTGAACAATCAGCTTCAGTCCACTGTAAATCTTCTTGTTTCAATTTAGGATCATGGTGGTAGATCCAAGTCTCATCCATAGTTATAAAACTACGCAAGAAGTCGGTTTTATTCGGCTTAAAACGCTCCAAATTACGCTGAGAAATTTGTTTTCGATCCAGATTTCGTTGAATTGTTAATGTGTGCGGCACTAACTTTCCAAACAGTTTTTTCTTCATGTAAAATATGGAGTACTCGTTCGTCTGAGATGCCTATGACATTAGCAATTTCACGCTTAGTCAAAATTGGATCTTCACTAACCATATTTTGTACCTGCTCAATGATTTTTGCTGTGGGTGCAGTTTTTGGTCGTCCTTCGCGTGGATCGTCTTCAAGGCTGGTACGACCAGGTTTAAATTCACCAGCCCGAAATTCAACGGTGCGTTTTGAAGGTGAGGACTCCTTATACACTTCTAACAATTGCTCATAAATTTCCTTTGCTTTTAAACCCTTCAAAACAAAGAATATAATGACTGTACGATATTCAATCCATTTAAAAAAAAATCAATGACACGTCAACTTCAAATGGCTTGTAAACAAAGAAAGAATTGACAGAATGACTTGCAACTTTGCATGTGTTCTCAGGACAGTTATACCAACTTGAGAAAAAAAAAGTTTGGAGATAGCAGTGTCATCTCTTGGTGAGCGCAGGAACTTTTCAACCAACCTGTATATATTCATTTAAATTTAATTTTTTTTTTATTTTTTTTATATAATATCTTAAAAATTAATATTATAAAACTATATTAATATCAAATGAATACAGATCATTAAGTTTAAAAAGTGGGTAACGTTTAAAAAGTTTGGCATTAAATAAGTTTTTTCAATACTACATGTTAAAAGAAAATATATTTTTCAGTTCTAAAATAATATTTTAGAAATAATATGCAATTTAAATGTTTCGTTTAAAGACGATTTTTCTGTTTGCTTTTGATAAAGCTAGAAGTGGAAAATACTCTTTCACTAATAGTAGATGTTGAACAAATAGTCAAAAGACAATTATATACATTGTCCAACTTTTCAGTTCTTCTGCCGCATTTATCAAGATATATAAATCATCATACATATGTGACCTTCTCCGAAAAAAGGGACCTAGTGTGTCAAAAAAAAAAACGGGTTTGGACTTAAGAGTGGATTCTGGTACCTATAAGGGCGTAGAATAAGAAACCGGTTGACTGGTTTCGGTTTTTGAATACTCTACATTTGAGTCTAAAAAAGTTTAAATCTTTATAAGTTTTTTAATAAACTATATAAATATAAATGAAATTTCTAATAAAAAATTAAATAAAAATTTTTATTAATAAACGAAAATATATTTTGAATTGTAAATAAACTTCTGCCGACCACAATAATAAAGAGTTAATAAAGAAATGGAATTTTATGATTTAAAATGTTATTTTTATTACATGCTCTTAAATAACTGTGTTATATGTGTTTAATGGCTTACATAAATAATTTTCAATTTGAATAATGTGGTTAATACTTAATATATCCTCAATTTTAATAATTTTAAAATCATCAGTAGTTTTGAAAGGAATAATGAGTTAAATTTAAAGTAAAAAAACACACATACATTTTTGGAAAAAACTACCAATATTATTTTTTTTAGATTATAGTACAACAACTCTTCATTTAATGTAACAATTCATACTTTGTGGTTTATTTTTTTTTTTTTATTTATTTATACTTTTTTTATTACTGTTTTTTAATAATAACAAAAAAGTTTAAATTTTTATATAAAATGAAAATACTATAATCTAATTTTTCCCAAAATGTATGTGTATTTTTTGCCTTAAATTTATTGCATGTAAATATCCCTTTTTGCCTTGAATTTAATGTTACTTCATTTAATTTTAATAAAGAAAGCAATATTTTTGTTTAAAAATACAAAAAGCATTTTTAATATACCGGGATATAGAAAAAGTACTCATATATGACCATATATGAACACTCATATATGTCCATAACACTTAACCCCACCGAAGTAAAATAACATAACTGGGCTATGAACTAAAATGTTTCAACAATTTCGCCATCTCACCAGTTTTCATCTCTTCCCCATCCAAAGAAAGCAACACAAATAGAAAGAATTTCTTGAGTGTTGGTTCTCAATACAAAAAGAAAAAAAATGGATATGATTAAATATTGCCCAAGATAAATTTTTTACTCGGGTAGCCATAAAGAGGGTTAAATCAATTTATTATGTTTAAATTTCTGAGACTTTTTTTCATTTCATTATTAATAGGTTTACTACCTTTTTAGAATAATACCCCCTCAAGTTTATACGTGGTGTACTTGTACTCGCAATCTTATGCATAACATACATGTTTTTTTTTTTGTTATTAGAAATGCAGGTTTTTTCTATCTTTTTATTATGTTGAAAAAAAAAATAATTTTGTATTATATGAAAGAATAATGATGATTTCATTTTTAAAAAAAATTTCTAAATATTTTCATCGTTATTCAAAAAAGGGAGAAAATGAACAAACGACGAAAGTAACTAAACACACATCATTTGTTACGTTTTTTCGGATGTAGTTGTTGGTTGGTGGTCGTTGTACAGAAAATCCTCCATTTACGCTGTATTTGTATAAAGTAATATAACACAATATAACATAAACATAACATAATAAAAATTAATTTTGTTTTAGAAAATCTATTTCTTTTGTATTTGGGAAATTTATTTTTAGACCATCTGATTTTTGATTTTGTCAAATTTTGTGTTCCTAATGCTTTTCAGATGCTTTTTGTCTAAAGATGTAATCATTTTGGTATTCCGAAAACACGTTTTGCCAGAACTTGTATAACCTGTTAAAGCAATTAGTATGTATTTTAGATAGAGATTTTGCTTCTCGCGATTATTTTAAAATATTGGCGAATCCATAAAAAGAAGTAAAAAAAAAGCTTAAATTCGATATCCTAAAAATATGGTCTCTAATGTTTTTGATACAAATAATGTATCAAATATGGAGGTGAAACAAATTTTTTAAGGTGAAAAATATTTGAGGTGAATACAAAATATTATTTAATTCTAAGCGACTGGTGAAAAAATATGAGAAAATATATCATGTACCAATCGCTGCTATGAAATTGTGCTAAAATACACCATAACTTTTTAACCGTACTCATAACTTTTTAACCGCTGGACCGATTTTGATCATTTTCAATACCAAACTGCTCAGTAGGATGCACATTAATGAGCACCCCCCGCTTGCTTCTTCGCGTCGTGCTCGCCATTTCCAAAGACAGATAGACAGACGGACATCGCTAAATCGACTTAAAATTGCATATGGTCACGAATATACACATATGTCGTAGTAAAGGAACTCGTCTGGGTATCCGTCCAGGTAAATTAGCATATTGTAGTCTGCGACGCACCGTTTTGGAAGAGATCACATCACCTATATCTGCAGAAATGGCTCTTGAAGATACGAAAGGATCCTTTTTTGCAAGAGTGTCAATACGATTATCCGTCATTGGAGATGTCTTTTTTGGTCTTCCGCGGGTTTCAATTATTTTTTTTAATTTTAAAGCATTCTGCACAAAAAACAACGATTGGCCCAGGGTTTTAGCAATAGAACGAAGAGTTTGGTCTGCATTTCTTAGCCTCAAAACTTTATTCCTTTTCTCAGAAGTACAATGCTTTTTTCGACCAATCTATGAAATTATTTTCTCTTTAATTTGCTCTATTTTAATAAAAACTGAAATAAACTAACAATATTTTGTAAAAAATCTCAGAAAATTGTTAAAAAACCAAAAAAATTTTAAATGTACTTATTATTTTGACCAGGTCTCCAAAGCACTTCAGAGCAAAACACACAGGAATTTAAAAAAAATCGGGGAAATGCCGGTTTATTTTTGTTTTCAAATACGCTGCTTTATTATAAATATTAAAATAAAAAAGAAGTATCATGAATAATTTCGGTAAAATTAAAGAAAAAAAAAGTAACAAACACAAATAATAAGGTAGTGTACTTATTATTTTGACCATAAAGTTGGTTGAAAAGTTCCTGCGCTCACCAAGAGATGGCACTGCTAGCTCCAAACTTTTTTTTTCTCAAGTTGGTATAACTGTCCTGAGAACACATGCAAAGTTGCAAGTCATTCTGTCAATTCTTTCTTTGTTTACAAGCCATTTGAAGTTGACGTGTCATTTATTTTTTTTAATGTGGAAAAAATTGAATATCGTGCAGTCATTAGATTCTTTGTTTTGAAGGGTTTAAAAGCAAAGGAAATTTATGAGCAATTGTTAGAAGTGTATAAGGAGTCCTCACCTTCAAAACGCACCGTTTAATTTTGGGCTGGTGAAATTAAACGTGGTCGTACCAGCCTTAAAGACGATCCACGCGAAGGACGACAAAAAACTGCAACCACGGCAGAAATGGTTAGTGAAGATCCAGGTTTGACTAAGCGTAAAATTGCTAATGCCATAGGCATCTCAGACGAACAACTACTCCATATATTACATGAAGAATTCCGTATGAAAAAACTGTTTGGAAAGTTAGTGCCGCACACATTAACAACTCAACAAAAACTGGATCGAAAACAAATTTCTCAGCGTAATTTGGAGCGTTTTAAGCCGAATAAAACCGTCATTTTATAACTTTGGATGAGACTTGGATCTACCACCATGATTCTAAATTGAAACAAGAACGTTTACAGTGGACTGAAGCTGGTTGTTCAGCTCCAAAAATTTATGAGGAAAGACCTGGTTTAAAGAAGAAAAAAATCATTTTTCATCAAGACAATGCACCTGCTCACAAAGTGTTTTGACGATGGCTAAATTCAAGGAATTAAAGTACGAATTGCCTGAACATCCACCGTATTCACCAGATTTGGCTCTCAGTGACTACTATCTCTTCAGAAATCTCAAAGAATTCCTTCGTGGAAAGCATTTTTCGTCGAATGAAGAGGCCGTAGCAGCCGTAGACGGTTATTTTGCAGAGCTTCCGGAAAACCATTATAAGGATGGGATAATATTATTGGAAGATAATTGGAACAAGTGTATTGAGCTCCTAGGATATTATATTGAATAAAAAAATATATTTCGTAACAAAAACAGTATTCTTTCATTTCGATCGCAGGAACTTTTCAAGCAACCTGTATGTGTATATACTTTATAGGACAAACTGATATGTACCTAAATGAAGTATAGAAGGAGTCTGATAAAAGTGCCTTCTCAGCGGTTTTCCGTTTGAATTTTTCTAATTGGATTATTTTAAACATACACCGCAAGAATTAAGCAGGTTCTCAGTTAAAATAATGCTCAGTTATTTTGAAATTACTCATCAACAAGTTATGTTTCAGGTACTAGCAATACATTTTATTTAGTTGATTATAAAATTGTTTAAAATTAGTAAAGATTGTCAATAATTAAAGAAAAATAATATGAAAATAAAATAACTCTGGCTGAACTAGTTTTTAAGCTCCATTCAACAAAGTTATTGTTGAAGTGAAATTAACAGGATAAGTGACATTTTAATGTGGTTATTTATTTGTTTTAATTAACAGCCTACTAGTTCCCATCAACTGAATTCTCTGCCAAATTGTGAAAACTTTGTTATTTGAATTAATTTAAACACTTAAGTAAGTGGTATTTTAGTTGATTAATTGAAAATTTAGTAGCCAGTAACTGAGGCCAACTGGTCCCATTATATCGCGTAACTTGAGGACTATCTGTTTGCTAAAAATTTCTATTGAAGGCAAAAAAATTATGTTCAATTAAGTCAACTGGCGAATAAAAGAATATGGAAAAAATGTTAGTTTAGGGGGAGGGTAATACATAAAATACATAAAAAATAAAAAAAGTCATGTGAATATGAATTTTTTTTTTTTTTTTTTTGGCAAATCGAAGAATAAAAACGCTTATAGTGTCATGTTTTCATAAAAAGAACCAAAAAACAGTAATAAGAGGAAATATTTTATGTTATTATTGTTTTCACTATAATTTTTTTTGGTGTTTTTAGTGGAATGAGTAAAAGTTTTTTTTTTTATAGAATTTTCATGGACACATAAATTTAATGTTTTGAATTATTCTCTATTTGATTATTTAAAGTGTCATTGTAATTCTGCTCTTATAAGGGAAACAAGAAACTAGATTAAAAGCTAAGTAGGTACACTCAAACAAGTTTGTTGGTAAAATCTACTGAAAGTACACTTAAAACAAAAGTATTTGTAGTTAAAAAAGGTGGGAAAGATATTTACCTTAAAACCAAATCAAATGCAGTAAAAAAACTAATTATATTGTGAAAATAAGTGACAAAATAATAACAAAAATAATTTTCAATAACTCACAAAGTTTGTAAAAATTACTGTTTTTGAGTTATTTTTCTTCATTTACAAAAAAATATGTAAATCATCCTACTGTAAAATCTAAATTCCAAACCTTACTACAGTTATAGCGTTTTTATGAATTGGAGATATACGAGGGCTGGTCAACAAGTCCGTGACTTTTTGAATGAAACACAGTTTTTTTTGCAAAAAAAACAGGCATTTGTTTGATCAATAATTTCATCTTTGGAGCTAAATCTATTTCCACCGAGCCATTTCTTTAAGTTTGGAAATAGAAAATAGTCACTGGGGCTAAATCAGGAGAATATGGCGGATGAGGTACCAATTCATAGTCCAATTCATGGAAGTTTGCCATTGAGACTACACACGTGTGCTCCCGTACATTATCTTGATGCAAAAGATTTTTTTTTGGCCATATGGGGTCGTTTTTTAAATCCTCGTTAAATCGGTCCAATAAGTTGGCATAATATTCGCCGTTTAGTGTTTTTCTCTTTTAAAGGTAATCGATGTGGATTATCCCGCGTACATCCCAAAAACTGTTGCCATCACCATGTTGGCCAACAAACTTACCTTGGCCTTCTTCGGAGCCGGTTTACCCGGAAAAACCCATTGTTTAGACTGCTGCTTGGTCTCCGGAGTGTTGTAATGGATCCATGTCTCATCCACAGTTACAAAACAACGCAAAAACTCATTCGAATTGCGGTTTAACAACTCCAAACAATCCTTTGAAGTTGTCACACGATTACGTTTATGGTCAATTGAGAGCAAACGCGGAACCCATCTTGCAGACAGCTTTCTTAAATTCAACTGATCATTTAAAATCGAAACCACTCTGCCATATGAAATGCCTATGACTTCAACAATCTCATGAACTTTTATTCTTCGATCGTTGAATTTCGTTGTTCGTTGTTGAATTTCATATAACTACGAGAGAAGTTTGAAAAGTCACGGACTTATTGATCCGCCCTCGTAATACAATTTTCAGACTATTGTTTGCAAACTAAGAATATATCATCCACGAAATATTTTATTTTTTAAATAACTTGCAAAAAATTAACTACTGTGTTTGTAGTAAAGATGGGCACGTGAGTGAAACAAAATTTACAATCACGCACTAAGACTTGTTTTCTACTCACGATCATGCACGATTACGTGATTAATTTAAATTTTCGCTTCCGCTCAAGAAATGCA
This sequence comes from Eustalomyia histrio, assembly GCA_949748255.1. Classification (NCBI taxonomy): domain Eukaryota; kingdom Metazoa; phylum Arthropoda; class Insecta; order Diptera; family Anthomyiidae; genus Eustalomyia; species Eustalomyia histrio. Next base: position 201,142,950 of record OX456523.1, on the reverse strand, counting down.
AATAAAAAAATATTTTGAAAAATTAAACAAAAAAAATTTGTTTTATCACTTGAACCACTTAAGTGTTAGCACTCTTAAAACATAAATACAAAATACAGTGTTGTTACATTACATGTAAAACAATCGAAATAATAACAATAATAATAAAAAAAATATCAAAAAATCTCGAAAACCACGACAAAAAAACGACTCACACAAGAACTTATTTGACGGTCGCGTGAGTAATTTAAATTTTGACTCACGCTGACGCGTGATTCATGTAATTATTTTAACTAATACAAATTAATTGTTGACTTGGAAATTTGTTGACTGAGAAGTTTCCAGCGGTTAAAAAATTATGAGTGGAAATGTGAAGGTACCTCTAAATTTTCCATATAAATTGGTGTATTTTAGTACGATCGCATAATAGCGACTGGCAAGTAAAATTGCAAATTGGAGGGGGAGGAATTGGAATGGAAGGAGAACGAGTGGAATTGAAACACCGGACAAGGGAAACGAAATGGAATGAAACGGGAAACGAGTGGAATTGAAACACTAGACAAGGGAAAAGAAATGGAATGTAAAAGGACCCAGTGGAATTAAAACATTAGACAAGGAGAACGAAACGGAATGGAAAGGGTATCAAGTTAACACTGGGAACGTCTCCCTTGAATGACTTATAAACAAAAAATTTAAAGATCCACTTCAAAAGTTAAACAAATTTATTTAAAGAGTAAAATCTTTACAAGAAAAAATAGTATTTTCTTCTTACAATAACATTTAAGCTAGTTTTATATAAAATGTAGATAATATTGCACATCAAAAAAAAAAATGTCCTATATGTTCTTTATCAAATTAGCATAATACTTTTATAAAATATCTCTTTTTGATCCTATAAATTCACTAAAACTTTTTCTTAACCTATAGAGCTGTTTCCAATGGCAATATGTGTCAAACATTTTCAAAAAAATCGAAAATTAATTTAAAAAAAAAAAAAAATTTTATAGATATTATATGCGAATTTCAATAAATAATAGTTTTTCTTTAGAGGTTTGTTTTTACCCTTCACCTAAACTTTTTATTAAAAAACAATAGAATTATGAAAAAAGTTTTAAATTCGGCTGTGACGAATCCTTGAGTAACCTCTACCAATATTCTGAAAAAATTTTCTCTAAAAAAAACTTTAGAAGTATAAAGGTGAAAAAAAGTGTTTGAAGTGAAAAACTATTTTGGATGTTAAAACAACTTTTGAGGTGTAAAAAATATTTTAAGGTGGAAAAATTTTTTGTGGTGAAAAAAAATTTTGTGGTGAAAAAAATGTTGGGGTGTATATAAAATATAGTTCAATTCTAAGGGAATGGTTTAAAAACAAGAGAATATGTTTGACTTGCCAGTCGCTACTATGGAATTGTACTGAAATACACCAAATTTTATGGAAAATTTAAAGGCACTTTCAAATTTTTATTTATAACTTTTTAACCGCAGGAGTTAGCTCATTTTTAATACCAAACTTCATGGGATGATGTCCATTAATCTAGGTAAAAGTGCTATTCTTCCTAGCTAGCGTCTTCGCATCGTAATAGCCACTTTAACAAACAGACAGACGGAAAGACATACAGACAGGCAGACAGACAGACAGACAGGCAGACAGACAGACAGAGAGACAGACAGACAGAGAGACAGACAGACAGAGAGACAGACAGACAGAGAGACAGACAGACAGAGAGACAGACAGACAGAGAGACAGACAGAGAGACAGACAGACAGAGAGACAGACAGACAGACAGACAGACAGACAGACAGACAGACAGACAGACAGACAGACAGACAGACAGACAGACAGACAGACAGACAGACAGACAGACAGACAGACAGACAGACAGACAGACAGACAGACAGACAGACAGACAGACAGACAGACAGACAGACAGACATACAGACAGACAGGCAGATAGAAAGACAGACGGACATCGCTAAATCTACTTAAAATTTATCCTTATGATCCGAATATATATATCGTTAGCTGAAATGCAAAAGGGCGTAACTAGCATCTTTATTTTTTTACAGGAGAAGCAAAAACGCCAATAGGCAATTTAACAAATCTGACAGTTTTGATTATAGAACTATAAAATTTTGTGAAGAGATGTAGTGCAATGCAGTACTTCATAATCACTCAACCCCATTTTAAATTTGTACAGTGCAACCAAACAACTTGATAATTAAAAACATGTCAGATGCGAATTTTGTTCATAAAACCCTTATTTTTAGTCGTAGAAGTCAGAAATTTTGTGTATGCATGTATTTTAGCCAAATGAATCATAACAAATGAATCATACAATTTTGTTAGTAACGCCCTTTTACATTTCAGCTAACTATATACTCTATGGGGTCTTAGGCCTATATTTCGACATGTGACAAACGGTATGACAAACTGATATATACCCTCACCATATATGGTGAAGGGTGCAAATATCTTCCAAAAAGTACTAAACCAATTTTCAATCAACCTAAGGAAGTACGCACCTATAAATGCTTGAATTTTTCAAACGTAAGAGAAATGTCATTCACACACCCATGATAACCGCGTAATTATTTTCGCTCTGCGTTTTAATAAAATGCTAAATTTAGAACACATTTTTTGAACACATTAGTTTTTTAAAATATGTTATTCTATCTATATTATTAAAAACACATTTTTCTTTTTTTTTTTAACTAATAAACAAACTTAAAGTTTAAATACGCTGTTGTAATTCAAAACCCATGTTTGCATTATCGATTCAATTTAAATTTGTTTATTTTACCTTTTAGTAATTCGATTCAACTTCCTTCTTTTTTTATACTTTATTATACTTACTTACACCTACCTACCTACAAAATTGGCTAATAGCAAAAAGATATTGCCTTGTTTATGAAAACGTCATTTGTACTTGTACGACGAGTACAACAGCGATTAAGTAGTACATGAATGAATGAATAAGTTCATAAAACTTATATGTATGTATGTTTTTGCGGTAATAATATTTTTTTATGTTTAGCGTTAACAAAAAATCGAATAACCTCATTTTTAACATTGCGTTTTAAATTGTAACATAAGAAGAAAAAAAAATCAATGTTCGTAAAGGTAAAATGTCGAATTTTAAGGTGTTTCTCATATCGGGTTTTTCCATTTTCCACAATTTAAGTTCAACCACCTGCATTTTGTATTAAACACAAAATAACAACAAAATTGTTGTACCACACCATAAAGGATGGTTTATGTTTCATATTTTCAGTTGTTTTGTTTATTGTATTAATAAAAAATAAAAAATTCTCTGAAACTTTAAAAGGAATTGTGAATTGCTGACCTGTATTTAAGGACTATTATATTGTACCACAACATTTTTGAAGTGTATTTTAAAATAAAAAAAAACAATTGCTACTTGTGGTATTTTTAGCATAGAAAATGTTTTTGGGCCAGATTTCTTTTTGAGGTTATTTTAATTGTTGAGAAGATCTTTTTTTTAATCGAAAGTATATTTTAAAGTTATTTTTTATTGATAAGAAGGTTACACTTTAAGAAGATTTTGATGGCAACTAGGTTGTCTTAACTCGAACTTAATTTTTGAAAAACTTTTTAGAATCTCATTAGTTAACATTATAAATAAATCTGTTAGAATTTCAATTGTTTGTCTTTTTAGAGATCAAATAGAACTGCAACCATTGGACTTTTTTTTGGTGATCGTTCTGTTTTTCAGTTGTGGGCAGTCGCAGATAAAGCATTCGGGGGGGGGGGGGGGGGGATAATTTTTAGTTTTTACACTATTCGTTAGTATTTTTTTTTTCAAATTAATTTCTATTAATTTCAACTTTTTGGTTCTTTGGTTCGAAATCATGCTTGGCAAGCAATGCCTTTTGATTATACCGATACGAAAATTTTGAAACTGCGATTCCTGTGTCTTCTTATATCACGGTGCTTTTTTCATAATATTACATTTTGTTATATCTGTAAAACACCTTTATAAGTCGGTGTTTCGGTAGTTTAGCTTTATTATAACCGTAGTTTAAGATATTTTAAAATTAAACCGATAAAATAGCGCAATAAACCCGGTTGTACAAAAAAACACATGCCCTTAATCGAATCGAAATTTTACAACTTTAATATCGGGCTTAAAGTGGCTGTAGTAACTAACTACCGTTATTATCAATAATAAAAAAATGCCAAACAGCTGATTTCCCAATCATTAGGCATGTTTTCTTTGTACACTTAAGCTAGCAAGTTATTTCATTTATATGGAGAATAAAGCGAGTACTAAGAGGCTAGTTCTTAACACGCTTAATTCTCCATATAAATGAAATAACTTGCTAGCTTAAGTGTACCAAGAAAACATGCCTATTTTCAAACATTTTAAATAACTAAATTTGTTTAAAAACATCTCACGTCGCTAAGTCTGTTGTGTATTATTATTATTATTATTTTTTAATCGTTTTGGTGGGGATATATAACCCCCATCCCTTAAAACGGACACAAAACAAATTTGTTACATTTTTTTTTAACCGAAAATACCGATTAAATTTTAAAAATTTTTTGTTGACATGTGTAATGCATTATCTGTAATTTGGAAAATCATTGTTTTCTTAGGACATGAGTGGATCACAGATAAGGCACATCCGAACTTTTGCATTTTTTTGTTTACACGATTTTTTTAATATTAAATTAGAAAACTGACTATTGGCTTTTGCAACAAAAAATATAATTTTATATCAAAACAGCTGTCGTAGTCGTCAGAATTAAATTGACAACAAATTAGGTAGCTACAACTGAGACTGTTTTCTAGTTGTAATTGTGTGTTTTTAAAGAGGTATGTCAGAAAACTGTATCAGAATTTCTATCAAACACCCAGTCTTGTGTCTTTTTAGGGGTCCGACAGAATGGCAACTTTATATATTTAAGGAGTCCTTTTATAATTTGAATCGGCCTATTTAAAAAGATCTGCAAAATTGTTGGTATTTTAAAAGATTTTGTAAAGCCTTTTTATCACCTTTTCGAAATTCGAATTTATCAGAACCTAAATTTAAAATTGAGTAGTTTCCCAATCGAACGCCTTTTCAGAAATATTCTAAAAATATTAAAAGGTCCCTTATTTATGTTTCCTGTTAAATATTGTTAAGGAAATTCAATTCATCAATTTTTATTCACTCGTAGAAACACAAATCCCCATATGTTAGCCATGAGATATAAAACAGTTAAATGGCAACCCTTCACCATAGCTAATGTTTCTTCTGTCAAACTTCAAAAGAACATTCTTAAAGTTGCCAAAGTTCCGGACGGTGCTGCCACATTCTAGTTATTTTAACCCGCACATACAAAAACGCCAGCAAGGTGACATGGCAAGTTAGTTGACAATAAAACGATAAAGAGGAATCATTGACGATTAATTGAATTGTGTATACTGTGGAAGTGTAAACTTAATAGAGTTTAAATAATCTCTTGTGTAATCGTTTTAAGTTTGTATTTAAATAAAGAGAAGCTATAAAAGGATTTCAACGGTGTATATTATTTTGCAATAAGAAAAGAACAAGATTTATTTGAAGGAAATAAATCAACGGTTTTAAAAGAAAAGATCGTAACAATACATAGAAATTTCAAAGCACTCGTAGATCTTCTGGATACCTATCTTGATAGACGACAATTTTTTTTATTACGGGAAATTTTGAGCCCAGCGGTATTTTTTTTTGCTAATCTTAGCAACATATGTCTGCTGACGTGTAGTACAATGAAATTAGAAAAATTAGTAGGCGCTACTAAATTTTAGTAAACTTTTTGTAAAGTAGAATTTAAAGTCGGTTTGCAGCAAAAAAAAAATATTAAATATCATTTATATTGGTACAATTAAATTAGTATAAAAAATTAGTAAGTGCTACTAATTTTAATAAATTGCTGTAAACTCAATGAGTTGTAAAATATAGCAAAATTTTTATTTATAAAAAAAAATATTAAAATGCACAAATTAACTTATATAATTATTTGTTGATACATTTGTTGCACTTTAAAGCTGCTAATTTCTTTTGAAATTGCCTTACGAATTTGAATATACAAATTTATATTTTTTTCCAAGCAAAAATATTTTAGACAAAATTAAAAAAAAAAAAAAAAATTAAAGGCTTAAAAATAGGTAACACAAACGAATTTATCATTTTATTTTAATTTGCTAATTTTTGTTTTGAAAAATATTTTTAGTAAATTTTTTGGATTTTAAGGTCAAATTTTAATTGTTGCAAGGGCTGGTTTTTAGTGCTATTTTAAGTGGACGTCATATTTTTGGACATGATTCGATTGTGAAAAGTATCTTCACTACCGATCCCCTTTTAAATCTATGTAACATTTTAAGGCAATTTAAATTTGTAAATATGAGTTTTAGTTATTCGAAATAAAATATCCTTCAATATCAACTTTTTTAAAATTAGTTAATTTTTTTTTTGCTAATTTTAGCAAATTGGTTTTCAAAAATTTGTAAAATGAGTTCTGAAATTAGCAACAAAAATTTGTAAATTTTCTGTAAAAATTCTGTAATTTTTAAAATGTAAATAGCAAAAAAATTTACTGAATAATAATTTTTTTACTTAAGGTCATGACAAAAGTAGTAAAGTGGGATTGAAAACCGTTTACAAATTTTTCTACTAACTTTTTTTTCTGAGTGTACCACCTTTATTTTAAAACAAACAAAGATTCCATCGGAATCGAAAAGATTCCATAGAGTTAGTTAAAAATTCTCATTCGAAAAGTATTTGCTATAAAAATTTTGTACTACAAAGAGTTTTAATAAGTTTATTACCTTGATATAGACCAATTTTTTATATCTACATCTATAAGTTTAAGCTGAAATATGAGTTATATGAGTTATGTTGTATGAAATGTTGACTTTTATTTAAATATAAGTTTACCAATGTTTATATGTAGGTTTGTGTACCTTGAGTTTATGTCAAGTCTTAACTGGATTATAAAACAGTTGGAAAATACATACAAAAGTGCTGTTATTTTTTTTATATACCATGTATAAATTTGAAATATAAAATATACTTGTTTCACACTCTCATTATTAGTTTATAATGTTATAAATTTATAACTATGTGACATTTTTAGTTTTCTCTTTACTTTTATGTTTTTTAAAATTGCAACTTGTAGAATCATCTTATAGTCTGATTTCTAAATGTTTTCGTTAATGGTTATAATTAAAAAGATTCTCAACTTTAATAGATATATGTACATATGCATAGACATTTTGTTGATTCTTTAACAGTTTTATGAAATAAATATTTGGTTTTACATAATTTTGATTTTTTAGACTGTAATAAATATTAACAAAATGTCTATGCACTTGGTTATAAATTTTTATTCTGCAATATATATATTGGATTTTGATCCTTTCTCATTCATACTAATTTTATTTTTTTGTTTCATTTTATCTATTCTCCTAAAACCAATCTGATGCGCAGATTTTTTTAGTACACTCAGAATATTATGTAGTTTACTGTTTGTAGTATAATAAAAAAAGTTTTGCGTTCCATTTATAAATAAAGGAACTTACATTTATTTTTCAAAGAAATATTTATTTTAACTTTTTTATACATTTATTCGAAATAATTTACTATCATTTACATTTGTTTGAAATTTAATAAACATTTACACACAAAACGGAAATTTTGGTTTATTTGTGTCCGTTGCAATTGTTTCAAATTTAAATTTTGTTTGTTTCAAACAAAAAAAAAAAAAAATATTCAAAAAATTCCAATTTGTTTTTTATATAAATTGATTGCTTTTATACAAAATTATTTCAATTCAAATTACAATAACTTTATAAAGACACATACATACACAAACACATTCACAAAAAAAGTGTCTATAGCGATGCATAACATACATACATTTTAGAGATTAAAAAAAAAAATGCAAAAACAGAAACAATTTCAAATAAATGATAAAATCATTTATTTTTTAAGGATTGGTAGGTAAAATTTTAACAATTATTTTAACTGATTAATCATCACGGAATGTGTAAGTTGTTTAAACAATATTTAAAAAAAAAAAAATAAAAAAAGCCATTTAGTTTAAATGAAAATTAAGTAAACCGGTTTTTAAATGAAATATCATTTCTTGTAAATGGCTTTTCTGTTATTTTAACTTATTAAACTATTTTAAGTGTAGTGAATAGTCTTTAAATTAAACGTTTTTACTTTATTTAATTTTTTATATTTTTATTTAGTAAACAATTTACGTTTTTTTCTTAAAGAATTGGCGACACCAACCTAGCATATCCTCTGCTAGGGTGAAGTTAAAAACAACACAATATTGTCTAAATCAATAAAATTTAGATAAAAAATTTCACAAATACTATATCATTCCGAAACAGTACACATTGAAGCAAATTTTGATGATTATTGGCAGAAATCATGTCGAACCCTATAGTTTTCTACATATGACCTTCATTTATTTTTTTAAATTTCTACATTTTTTAGACGAGTGAACAAAGTTGGGAAAAATAATAATATGACATCCGTAGGACACGTCCCTCTGGAGTCAGTAATACCAATACACGCCACCCAGTAATACCATTACACGCCTTTAATTGTTTCACCTTTGGCCAATATGCAATAGCCGCATAGGTGATCATAAGTTTAACAATACACTGGCAATATATATTTTCCGATTCTAGTTTATTAAAAAAGTAATACGTAAAGTTTGTTTTTAATGAAGAATTAATGGAAATTCATAGAAATATATTTTTTTAACAATTTGAGTCAGTCATTCAAAAAAAATTTACAGACATTCAGTAGGAGTTGATATTTTCTGTTATATAATTCAGATTTGATATTTTTTGTCGTATAATTAGTTTTTGTTTTTTTTTACCAAAATTGTTTGTTTATATACAAAATTATTTCAATAAAAATTAAAAGAAATTATTCAAATATACATACACACAAAATCAATAAAACTATATACATCTATGTGTGTTGTGTTGTGTTTTGTTTTGTAATTCAATTCAAAAAAACTTTCAATTTGAAAAACAAACCACATAAGTAGTTTTTTCTAATTTTTTGTCAGTAAAAAATTTATGGTTATTTTAAACGACTTTCTATTGTTTTTAGTACTTTTGTCGATTGAAAATAAACAACAAAAAGGGCTGAATATAATGAAAAATCAATAGTCCTCTTTTTTATAGTATTTTCGATTAATTAAATATGTATTTTAAGTTGTTTTTAACGAAATAATATTGTAGGTGTAGAATTGAATGACCAATGTACTATACGCGGCTTCAGATATCATGTCCTTCCAATGAGCCTCTGGTAGGCCTTTTTGGACATCGAGTTAAGATGATCACTCCAGGTGAGGGATTTGTCAAGAATAGTACCTGGGTACTTCACCCTGTCCGTGTAGTATTATTGTCGTACATCCTACATCAAGCGTAGGCAAATTCACCTTTCTTCTGTTCGTAAATGGTATCAGTACGGTCTTGACACCACGACACCAAGAAAAAGTAAAGTTACGAAATCGTACTGTCATCCCATCCGAGGACGGAGATGACAAGATCGTCTACGTACCCTGGAGCAGCTCATCAATAACCAATGTCCATAGTAATGGCGCTAAAACACCGTCTGGTCGCATTTACAGTTTTAAATGTTTTTCTTATACCAAATGTATTTGTATTGGCTAAAAACTTTTAAATTTTTGCAAAAAAAAATTATATCAAAATTTGTGTAACATCAAGGACTTTGCAAAAATATGTTTTCTATTACTTTAACCATTTACCAGGACACCCTTATATCGTACACTTATTAGCCCCTTTAGATCTAAAAAATAAATTCATGCCTGATAATTTTCTTCGCTAGGTTTAAATCCCAAATCACTAAAAAACACTGGGAGTTTACTAATTTGTGTCATCAATTTGAAATTCACAACCATAACAAACCGAAGTGCCTCTTTTTCGCTGCATTCGAATGGTCTTGTCACTCAAGAGATTTTTTTTTTTTGTAAAATTAAAATAACATTTTTGATGTCTTCTAAGAACAAATGATGCGAATCACATACGAAGTTTGAAACTTCATAATTTCTTTTTATAAAAAATATCTTACGTTTGAATTTTTTATAAATAATTTCAATATTCAGATATTTTGTCCTTTCCATCTTATAACTAAACCCAGTGGTTAATTGATTCCATAAATTATGTTGTTTTTTCCTAGTGTACAGTGTTGTATTTTCATTGTAAAATTAAAAGTAAGGTATTTTTAGAGATTTTCAATGATCAAAATTCTATATTACAATATTATTTGATGTTATCTTTGACTGGCTTTTTGTTAACACTTTCGCTAATAAAGTTTCTTATCTTTATTTTGGATAATTTTATTTATTAATATCATGTTATGTTGCGTGTAAATGAGTCATTATCATATAAATTATTGAGGCATAAACAAAATGAAATTAAATTTATTTAATTTTCGGTTTAACAACAAGTGTGTTACCTAAATTGTTTTTAAAAATAATTAACACGTGGGAGACAGCGACTTCAACAAGAGTTTGTGCATAAATATGTATGTATTTGTATTGCGTAGGGTCAGTAATATCCAATAGGAGTTTGTTAAAGTGCGTATACTGCTCTCAGAAAAATGTATGAACTAAAATTAAGTTCACACCTTACTTAAAAAAAAGATATAAATTGTTCCTTAAAATTGATAAAAATGCTTCAAAATAATGCAAATTTATTTGATTTTAGTTTACAAAAAATTTTCATCAACTTAAAAATAGGGACCCATTATCCTTAGCTTTTCTTGCTTTATTTTGGATAAATATTTATTTTTTGTTAGTAAAAAATTGTAAATGTTAAGATTTTATACACTGAAAAATAAGGAAATTTTAAATTGTATGAGAATACAAAATATAAAACTTTTTTAGATTTAGTTCAAACATTTTAACTTATTTAAACCAAGTATGGCAACTTCTTAAATTTAAGGAAATGTTTTCTTTAGCATTCCTATAAATAATTTAGAATATTTTTAACCATACAATTCTCATTTGGTTTATAGTTTATATTTCATAACTATATTAGTTTAGACCATTAACATTTAAGAAATAGATTTCAAATTGAAAATATTTGTATGTATCAGGGATGGAAAATATGTTTTCTGTTATTGTACCAACCAGACAAACAAATTCTACTTTTTCGATCCTCACGGTATCAAAATTTTTTCCGCTTTTTTTTTAAACAATCTTAACGTATTGAGTCAGATTTGCTTAAACAGTAAAAAGACTTAAAAATAATTAAATTGACGAGGTAAAACAAAATTTATCGTTAATTTTATGTAGTCGTATAATTACCACAAAAAAAAAAATTTACTCTAATTTTTATAAATGTCACACATTTTTTTCTGTGTGTCCGCCTCCCTTGGGGGCAATTCAACCTTTTCAGGATTTGCTATTAAAAAATTTAAAGTCATTTAATAGCTTTTTAACAATAATACACTTTTTTATTTTGAGAGTTAATTTAAGATCAGCTGTTCAATGTTGCCACTTCCTAACATTTTAGTACAATGTGTATGCAAACATTTGATGTGACACCAATTTAGAGCCGGTTCAACTTAAAACTGACTTTATTTTGCTTTTAAAAAAGTCGACTTTATGTTATGTTGTTTTATCAAGTTATAAGTTGAAAATTTTAAAAAATTTCAAATTGTACTAAATAAGCCACGGTACCAACCAAGGTAAAAAAATGTACCAAAAAAGTACAATTGTACCATGTTTTCCATCCCTGGTATGTATTAACGAAAGTAATGTTCTAATTGTTTGCGATTTTATTCATATACAAAAAAAAAATGTAATTGATTACTTGGATTTTATGATGCAAACTAAAATAATTATATATCTAAAAGTTAAAACTTAATGAGAATTACAATATAACAAATATTAACAAGCGAAATTTGTGTGTGTGTATTTTGAATCTACATAACATCAAAATAATTTATAAACTAAAAATAAAGTTTATTCAACATTACCACCAGTACTAAAATTTAAGAAAAATTTACTCGTTTACAAATAATATTTACTAATTTAAGAACATATTTATACTAAATTTAAGTAAATAATATACTAAAATTTAAGAAGAAATTTACTTACTTTAAGAAAAAAAATTTACTTAATTTAATTTAAGTAAAGTATTTGTACTTGTTTTTAAGAAAAGGGTATACATACTTGACTTAAGTTAAAATTTCTTTGGAGCCAAATTATTCCAAAATTTCTTAAAATTTAGTTAAATTACTTAATATTTGGTAAATATTTTTCTGAGAGTAACAACTCTGTTTCCAAGAGCACGATACCACACGTACAACACTTAGCAGACCACTTGTGAACATACTAACTGTCTAAACTCGCGTTTAGACATGAATTATTAAATTAGAATTTAACCCAAAATGAATTTATTTATTAAATTAGAATTAAAGCCAAAATTAATTTTTTACATTAGAATCGAAACAAAATTATTTTTTTATAAGAAAAAAAAAACCTGAATTAAACATGTACTACCTTAATTAACTGAAAAATAACGTAGTTGTTAGCAAAGGTACGGGAGTTTTCCATTATTTTTCGGGTTCGGCATAACATTATTGAAAATTAAAATATCACTTCTTGCTTAGCAACAGGCTCAATATGTTCAACCACTATTTTTGCGCAGCAACAGCCATATTGGACTACTAACGGTTTGAAGAATTGCTGTAAACCCCGTACCCTTGCTAACAACTCCACCAACAATATAAGGTAACATCCAAATAAAATTTATAACGTTTATAAAAGAAATCTACCCGATTTTTTTGATTGATTACGTTTCTTTTCTCCACCTCTATATAATTATAATCACTCATCTGAGTGACTACAATTATAATCTTCCTCCCTAAGATTCAGTTCCCAGCGGTTCTTAATATGATCCCTATATACAGATTAGTTTAATGCAAAAAGTGTTAAATTCAATTATTTAAACTTTGAAGTCAACTCGACATCATTTGTATACTTTTTTGTCGAGCAAAATGTGTCAACACATGTGTTTAATATATCGTTTAATTGCAAAAATTTCTCCAATTTGACCGGGTCAAAGAAAACTTATTACAACTTATAAAAAAATGTCAATTAACATTATGTCGTCACTTCCCTCTTATGTATTTTACCCCCAGCCAGCCGCTCTATGAATAAAATATTCTTATCTTCCTGTGTATTAATTTCCACACACATGTTACAATAACACTAACAAATAGTCTTCAATTGATATTAAATTAACAACAGTAAACTCCCACCCACATACTAACATTCCCATTCGACGTCGTCTTCGTCGTCATTGTCGCCGTCGTCATCAGTTTCATTACACTCTACAAATAAATAATCATAATTGTAATGACAATTATCACATTTGTTAAGACGTTTTGTTTAAACAAACAAAAATATTTGTACGAGTATAAAAGTTAGTAGCTTGTTATTTACTGAAATTGCAATACTTTTCATATGTACAATTTATCCATTTATGCAGTTCCAATTACTATAGTGTGTTTTTGTAATTTTTTCTAATTGCTGTACTCATTCTTTTTTTCTTGAATAGCGCGGCTCAGCGGTGGTTTTGTATTTTTTACACTTTATTTTATTATTCATTTTATTATTTACAAATTCTATGCTCATTTTTGAATTTGTTGTTGCTCTACTACAGTTTTTCTTTTGTGTTGAGAAAAAATGGCAACAAAAAAAACCTCATTCAGGGTTGATAAATAAGAATTTCAATTGGGTACAAAACATTATTAAAATAATACCTTTCGACCTAAATAGTAAGGTCAAATTTTTTTCCTTGTAAAAATATTCAATATCGAAATATTCAAAAATTTTTAATGCTCGATATTTTTTATTTGGATACTCGTAATTTTTACGAAAATTTTAATTTTTTATTAAAATTCTTTGAAAATTGTAGAGTTTATGGAATTTTAAAATTTTTCTAGCTCTACAGTTATAAAAAAGGACATACATAAGTTGAAAGTTCTGCTAAGATAACAAAAAATTGTGCCTATATTTGCAGATGGAGATTTTTCAATGAAGTTTGGACTCATAGTCTACTAAATTGTACCATACTGCTAATTTGAAAATCAATTTAAGCTAAATTAGCAAAAAAAAAGTTTATCTTATTGAAACAATTGTTTTTTTTTCTGATTAAATTTCGCTTATAATCTGGGTTTTTCAATTCTTCGGATCTGACCCGATATGGGCGATAATTATTACTGTTAGTGAAAGTGATTTATAAACAAATTTTTGTCTATTTTGCTATATATATGGGTAAATAGCGCCATCTATATGTTAGACTGAAAGCGGAGACACAATAATAACTGGAATTGTGGAAAAATGAGATAACTATTAATATTAGCTAAATAGCTTGATTGTACGAACTGTTTGTACGAGTGTACTGCTTCGAAAACTAATATTAGCAGTTTTTGGGGAAGTCATGTTACTATGTCCAAGAAGTACCTTTTAGTCCTGTATTTCCCTTAATATCTCCAAATTCTGTTATAGAAATAAAAATAATTAATATGGTATTAGAAATGAGATATTCATATTTATATCGTTAGTTTGTTTACTATAAACAATATATACTATATTACCAGTTTTTATCACTTTTGAATATAATTTCTAATGAAACAACATTCACGAAGGAGTTGTCAAAATTTAAAAAAATAAAACACTAAATACACAACATAGCAAACTTGTTAATACTATAGTACAAAATCAGAGCTTTAAAGATTTACAGCCGTATTTATAGACATTTTGTTGATTTTTATAACACACTTATAAATCAAATTAATATGCAAAACAACAACAAACTATCTTTATAAGACGGTTATAAGAACCAACTGAATCTTTATGCAAACGTCTGTTAATCATTAATTCAAATTTTTAATTGAAATGTAACGAATTAAATCCAAAATGACCAATCATTGAATGGATTTATTCCCATTTGGTCCCGTTCGTTTTGTTTTGAAAAGATTTAAATCAATTGTAAAAGTCCGTTTAATTACTAGGATTTGTTCAATTTATCATTCAATCATTCAATGATTTTAAAAAAAATATATTTCCTTCAGTTATTTAAAATGTTTTTTTCGTTCAGTGATTAAAAAAAATTTTTACCGTTCTCTGATTAAAAAAAAAAATAAATTTTGTTAATTTATTTAAAATCAGCTGATTTAACCCTCATCCTGTAAAGAAAATAAGTAACGAATCTTGTATTTTGGGCAAATTTTGCCCAATACAATTTTATTAGGCTTATTAATTGTTATTGCAAGAATTGCACAGAATTTCTACACGGGAATGATTTTTACATACAAATAAGTTACAATTCATACATTTTGTATTATATTTAGTACTGTTAGACTTATTTTCACAGAAGTGGCGACGACCTCTCTTTATATTTTTCTCTTCTTGCGGGTGATGTAGCTTCCTGGCGACAGAACCATATGGCTGAGTTTTACGCTGCTGCTTTTCTTCTTCCAAAAGTTCAAATCCTAGTTCTTCCAAAAAGAGTCTACGACGAAAATGCTTTGATTTCTTCCACTCGGGATTTATTGCTGTCCATATCACGAAAGCGTTGCATGCAGATACATCAAGCATGTTTGCAAATAGAGCTACAGGCCACCTATTGGTCTTCCGCTTACAAGTATAGGTGGCAACAAGTTGGTCGAGTGTATCAACCCCTGCCTTTGTATTGTTATAATATTCTATTATTTCTGGTTTCTGTAACTGGTTATCCCTTATTGTTGCGTCTTGGTGCAATGTGCTTATCAGATATACGCACCGATATTTTTTTGGAACATACGCTACTAACGTTACCTTATTTTTATGATCAAATAGGAACTCTGAATACAAAGCAGGTTTCATTCTCATGTCCAAAATATGTGGGGGTAGAAACACCTTATTTTTTCGGACAGTCCCAACTATAGTCATTTCTTTTTCAGAAGTTCAACAGCAAGATCGTGTGAGGTAAAAAAGTTATCGCAAGTTATGTTTCGCCCTTTAAGTCCTTCTGACAGTTCCAGTACCACTCGCATGCCTTGATTCTTTTCAGGAGCGCAATTACGATTTCGTCCAATATATACTTGCATTGACCAGGCATAGTTGGTGTTAGAGTCGCACAATGCCCAAATTTTAATTCCGTATTTCGCTGGCTTAGAAGGAATATATTGCCTAAATGGACATTTTCCACGATATGCAACTAGCTGCTCATCGACTGTCACGCAGTCGTTTGGATTATACATAATTTTCAAATTATAAGCCCATTTGTCCCATAAAACTCTGATAGGTGCCAGCTTATCGCGAGCCCGCCGATCCGCCCTATCTGATTTATCGTCGAATCGAAGAACTCTACTAATATTTTGAAATCTACGCAGCGACATTGTTGCTTTGAATATGGGCCTTCCTTTCACATCGTCCCATAAGCATTCCATTGCTTCACCACAAGAACGATAAACGCCAGCTAATAACAGTAATCCAAAATATGCCTTCAAGGATGCATGGTTAATTTCCTTCCAAGCTTCTCCAAACACTTCTACACCTATGAAAGTAGTAATGTACATATAAATTAGTTTGTTATGCGCTAGTTTTTCGAAAAAACGATAAAAATTACCTTCAATATTTGTCATCTTTATAATAATAGTTTGCATTTCATTGGTCATAAACAACTCAAATGTGGATTTGATATCACTTACATGTGCAATTGCATACTGAGTTGGTCCTGGAGTAGTAGTAATAATATTTTCATCCCTTTTCCTACCAACTAATGAGCTGTCACATTTGTCGTACCAAATTGTTTTTTTGTCCTTAGAAAGAAAACCAGAAGATGGGAAATCTTCTTGCGCTGGAGCACAAAATTGCTGTGCATCGGAGAAAACACTTTCTCCTTCAGATATGGCAATATATGTCCCTGATTCTTGATCTGATGAAATTTCGAAATCTTCAGAAGAGCTTTCATGGCCGAGTGTACGCTCTTCAGCCTCATTTTCTGATTCGCTCAGCAGCTCTTCTATTTGGCGCTGAGTTAGCACGGCCGACTAATTGAATTTGAAACATATAGATATGTTTTTTATGGAAAAAAAACCAAGATTTTTATAACCTATACATACCCTTTTGGACATGGTGTTTTTCCTTTTTTCTTCTTGTAAAAAAATTATTTATTTTGACTTTCACACTTCACAAACCTTGACTGCAATAGAAGCAACTACGCACGTATACAATCGAATGTGCACTAATGAATGTCGAATGTTTTTTATCTATTGTTTTTTGAGCAACAAAACAAGTGTACATAGGTTGAGATTCCCCAAATTGCCAAATACAAAACAAACAGTGCAGCCGTTATTGTCGCGAATGTTGCCACATCAACAAAAAAAAATGTGTGGAGATCAGGGATTCCCGGAAAAACGAAAAATAAAACACACATTATAATTTCTGATTGCGGAAATAATGAAATTTCGTATTGGGCAAAATTTGCCCAAAATACAAGATTCGTTACTTTTGTTATGGGGGACCCTCTGGTGGAGCCACAGTATAAATTTTTAAAACGCTGCCAAATACACCTAAAAAAATAATTGTCAAGAAATTTCAGGCCAATATTATTAAAAACACGCTAGATGCGATGAGTTAAAATCGCTTTTGGGCAAAATTTGCCCAAAATACAGGATAAGGGTTAATATACAATATGTATCATTTAGGCCCATTATTATACCTTGCCTTTAAGCTGCGTATTAGTTAAAAGTAACTTTAGCTAAAGTGAGCAATAAAGTGATCTTTAACTATTTTTGGGTATTACAACTTCCTTATAAAATAAATTATTTTAATTTTTTATTTTTTTCTTTGAAAATATGGCATTACCAGAGCAAAAACCGATTGACAAATTAAAATGGTTCTTAAAAATACGTAGTGGCAACGACGTACTTTTATTTATTTATTTACTTACTTACAACAAACAAAAAAAAATGAAAAATACAATTTCTTCGAATTGTGTAAATAATAAAAATGTTTTTTTTGTAAAAAATTTACAATGTCGACGCCGAACACAGAAATAAACCCAAAAGCAAGGAAACGTTCAGAAAACTACACGACAACTACACTACAGGGCTGAAAATAAGGCAACTTCAATTGAATAAACTTTACGTTAAAAGTTAAAGGTAATATGATCTTACCTTTAGCGTAACTTGCTATCGGCAATTTATAATAATGGGCCTTAGACCTGTTTAGCAATACTTTAAATATCAAACATACATTAAGCTCTGGTTATTTCTTAATAAGTTACCCTCCCTTAATTATTTATTTTGTTTAAATATTCAAAGAAAAAAATTAATTCCTCAAAACTCTGGACCAAATAAGATAAATGAGCACTAAAGTATGTGTGAGGTTTTAATAATATCACAAAAAGTACTATAGTACTAATTATATCAACCCTGTAGCATACACACTAGTTTGTATGTACTACTAGTCCTCTCTTCTTAATATTGTTTGCAATTGTTGTTGCGTTCCATTTTCTATTGTTTCATTATAATTTTCCAAATAATAAAGGGCTAACTATATTATACTTTTGCTAACTTAAGCTACTGTCAAAAATTAACGAAAAGTCTGTCAAATGCTTAATCAACTTATTAAAGACTTTTGGGTGGCTACAATGTACTTTTTAAACTTAAATACTTACTACACTTAGTTGCAAATATTTGTACTTTTGCAAAAACTGTTTTCTTCTTATATTTCTAAAATATATGTATCTTTTCGAAAAATATTATTTAATGTGTTCAATTTATAAATTTTTTACAATTAACAAGTAAATCTATATTAATTTTTAATAATTTAAAGAAACAAATGAAAACATAAATAAAAAAGTACTAAAAAATGCAACAGTGCTTGCATCTCAATCGAAAAACAAATACAAAACCCACCCCTTTTGTTATACATGCACGTTTGTTTTTTAACATTTTCAATTCAATTGTCTATAAAAATATTTTCCGCGTACATTGCAGTTTGTTTTTTTTTTTCATAAACAGTTTTTTTAAAAACATATGATTCCTTAAGTAAAGTGCGGTCAGTTTCGCTGTTTGCTTAAGCAAATGACACTTGACGAAACTTAACGAAAAGTTTGTTAAGTACAATATAGTCATACACATTTGATTACATGTATTCGCATAGTTAGCTCTTAACACAGTGTGTTTTCCAATCTCACACATTTTGTCACCACCGGTGTTGCCACGGACAAAAATTTTTTGTAACAAAATTATTTTAAGAAAAGTTACCAAATGAGAAAAAAATAACCTTCTGTCAAAGGCGGATTGTTTACGTACCGTTGTTTGGTGTAAAAAACGGAGTTGAGTGCGTTGAAAGCCAGTCACGGACCATTGTGTCGTGTAAAATACGGAATAACTCCGTTTTCAGAATGACGTATCCGATCCGTACTGTTTCTTTTTTAAAATTAAAACGGACTTGAATATTTATCGAAATTTATTCTATTTTGTATTTTTATAAAAGCATTAAACAACACCGTTTGTTAAGGAATTAATACTTATGGAAATACGCAAGGAAACGGTTACAGCGAAACGTGGTGTTTTCGAAATCCCAATTATACGGCCAGTTTACGAACTGAGCAACTAGAATTTCAACTTGGTTTTAGTCACATATTTCCTTTTAATTGCATACTATTCATATTTTCGATATTTTTAGTTCTAGAAAATCGCTGCCCTGCTGATTATATAATATTAACGTGTAAAATTAGTTCAAATGCGTTTAACATACTTTTGTACTTCCTATCTGGTAATAGTCTAAAGTCTAATATGTTTTATATAGTTAAGGTAGGTTAGGTTAAAAAAGAGGAATCGAAAATGAATATACTCTTTACAACCGACACAGGTCCAAAAATACAATTTAGCCCGTAAGTCGGCTTGTTTTGTACGCTCTGATGTAGGTTCGAGTTGTATTGAGGATCGGACCACTCACTTATCTCAAACACTCGCCATTTTTTTTTTTATTGTCGTGACCTGCTGACTTTAGTTACGACAAGAGTTTTTAAGAAAGTACTTAAAAACTTAAGCTTAAGTATCCAGCAAATCTCAAACCAGTCAGATTTGAGATTAAGGTATTGAAGTTAAAATTTAACATCCCAGCAAAACCACACATTACTTTACACCTTACTTCATTGATGAATTTTATACGCGATGAACCTCAAAGTAATGAATATACCCATTACTTCAGAGGTGATAATGTAAGGGGTTACTTATATGGTTACGAGAATGAAAAAAGTAATGTGTCTAAAAATAGATTTTTAAAAAGACGAATTTTTATTAAAAAAAATTATTACAACTATTTTTTAAATTATTTGTTATTAAAAATAATGTGGTCAAGATGGGAATCGAACCAGGGAAATCTGGTTGCCAGCCAAGAACTCTACCCACTAAGCTATCGACGCATATAGTATTTGATTGCTTTAAACTTAAATGAATTGTTGCGCTTCGTTTTTTCTCTAGTGTTATCAAAACAAACACATTACCCTTTTGCTTACAAAAAAACACAAAGTAATGTATCTTTAAATAGATTTTAAAAAATATTTAAATTATTACTTTACATTTATAAATCATATATTACGTAATCCATAATGTGTAACTTATTACTTTATGCTTGCAAATAATAAAAAATGTAACGAGCTATCATTACAAGGTAACACATTATCATGTGTTACCTTGTAATGATAGCTTGTTACCACCCATTAACAAAGTTTTGCTGGGATACTCCAGAGTTTATTAAACTACTTTGTGAGGTCTTTAAATTAACAAACATGATTTTTTCATTTTTTAAGATGTTTTCAGGTAATTGTCATCTAACTCTTATTATGATTTAAAAAAAAATGGCCCACATATTTAGTAAGATTGTACACACTATTTATCCAGGATGCACTCTTTTTAAAAGTCTGGTTAGGTAAAGTTCAAAAAATATATATATATATATACATATATGTATATGAAATCAATGACTAAATGTAAGGTGTTCAGCTAAGTAATAAGAAAAATACTATGTACTAAATGTCACTAAACAATTGCGATCTAAATAAAAAGGTATGACAAGGATTTTCAATTTCAATAGTTTCAAATATTTGCTTAAGATTTTCTATAACCCTTTCCTGCCTTTAATCGTGTGTACAAGATGAGTACCTACCAGAAGTTCATGTCTGTTCTATAACAATTTATTGGCAATAATAGTTTACTTTCGTTCATTGTTAGTGCGGTATTACAATACAATTCGGTTGTTCCGTTTTCGACTGTATATCATCATTATCGTTCCCGTTGTTGTCGTAGTAATTTGTGTTTTAGTTTTTTTTTGTGTTTAAAAATGATAAATGATTTAAAGAGAAAAAATTTTGTTTTTTCAATCAATTAAATAATAAATTATTTATGAAATACCAAAAATTTTACAAAAAACAATATTTTTTATTTAATTTTTATAAACATTTTGAACAGCATCATTCAAAGTTGAAAACATTTGTTAAATATTGAAAAACAATTATAAAATAGTGTTAAATGATCATAGACATCAAAATATATATATTTTATTAAATATTTATTAAAACAAAGCAAAAAAAATTTTATCTTTTAAATGAAAACAAAAAAAAGTATAGTACTGTATTGCAAAAAATATTAAATACAAAATAAATAGCATTTGATGTGTATCTACACAGAAAATTTTATCAATATAATCAACATGAAACCTTTCATAAAGTGAAGAAAATGAAAAGGTTCATACTTTTGATGAAACTAGGGTTTTTAATGAAACTTCTTCCTTGAATGTACAAAATTTCTAAAAAATGATTTTTTTTATATCATTGAATTGCTTAATGACCAGTGCAACTTCATTGCTTTTATACAAAAATATCATAAAAGTAATTATTTCAGTGTATGTATATTTTATTGATTTTTTTGTGCTCAATTATTTTTTAAATATTTAAAATACACTCAGAAAATGATTACAGCTTTAAGAATATGTTAAAATTTGTTAATAACGGGATCTGAATTTTGCTAAAAAAAGTTTTGATACTATAGCTAAATTTTTATGGTTTCGATGGAGCAGTCGAAAAATATTAATCCTTTCTGCCTTTCAACAAATACATTCTTTTTCTTATAAAATTTCTTACGAGAGAGTGAAATCGATATTAAATTGTCGTCGGCGGCCATTGAACAAAAATTGAATCGCGGCGTCTAAAAGTCGACTAATACGATGTTTCCATTATGCCCAAAATAAAAACATTTCAAACTGTTTCCACTAGCAAAAATGTGTTTTGAGTGTTTGAATTTTTGAATTTGATTTGACGTTTCATATTCACAACAAATAAAAAAATTTAACTTTTTGTAGCCATTTTTTTCGTTCGATTTATTATATTTTATTTTTTTTATATATATTTAAACTTTTTTATATTTATAAATACCATCTTGAATGACGCTTAATTTTTTTCGAACTTGTCAAATACAAATGTAATTTTTTTTCGAATTTATCATTCTCCATGAATGGATAATACAGTATAGACACAATTCAGTGTTGATCAGACTATTTCGAGAAGTTTTTTTTAAATTGAACACGTTGTTTAAGATCTTTTGCTCGCATAAAAATATATGGGAAAATAGATATGTATATAGCAAAACATGCAATTTCGCTGAAAACACGTATATGGAAATACAGTACAAATCTGATTTTTTTTTTAAAGAGGACTAAATTTGATGATTTTTGAAAAAAAAAATAATACGGAATTTTTTTTTGGCAAACGCTACACACTTTTTTGTTGCCACAGTGAATGAAAACCTATTGTTGCCAGATCGATGGGGGACTAAAAGTCGACTTTAGCCGACGTATTCCTACTAAATTAATTGAAGTATCTTTTTTAATTAAAATAAAATAATTTTGTAACAAAAAAAAATACATGTATTATTTTTATTTTGCCGCATTAGTCGGCGGCGATTTGAGTACCTAAAAAATGGTAGGCGGTGGCACAATGTCTAATGTATTACAAAGCGCTATTACTTTGGTTAAATCCTTTTCAATTACTTACTTAATAAAAGGCCCTATTACTAAATGTTCTGTTAAAATTTAACTTAAATTTAAATTTTATATGAGAAACAATAACAAATATTAAATTTCCAGTTAGCAGTTAGCGTGTTCTT
Source organism: Eustalomyia histrio (assembly GCA_949748255.1). NCBI lineage: Eukaryota > Metazoa > Arthropoda > Insecta > Diptera > Anthomyiidae > Eustalomyia > Eustalomyia histrio. The sequence goes on along the minus strand of OX456523.1, from coordinate 201,119,757 downwards.
CTGAAAGTGAGACTAACAGGCATGTGATGACAATCAAAAACGATTATTAAAAAATTATTTTTTATTTTTTAAATTAAAAGTTCTGAGTAATACAAATCAATATAAAAAAATTTGAACTTTATTTTATTTTTACCGCACTAAATAATCTTGATTGAAAAGCTGTTCGTATTCGTTTTCGAAATTCGATTTTTATTTTACAGTTTTCTACTTTTACCATTAATGTTCATGCATGGAGACACATGGGGCTTTACTTTTTCGTTATATCTTTGTTCGTTATATCTTTGACATGATCAGTGTTGGCCTAATTTTTTTTGAAAAATCTGTTAATTTCAAAAACAAAATCTTTTTTTTTTTTAAACAAAACCAAATTTAAAGAAATAAAAATAAAGAACACAAGTTTTGTTTTCAATTTGTTTTTATTGAAACAAAACGTGAAAACTTATTCGAATTTCTATTATATAGAACTAAGTAACATCTATTTTTTGAAGCATTTCACAAGATATATACGAATCTTTTACTTATATTCAAATATTTTAAGATATAATCGCCTAATTTCACTGTTAATCAAATGAGTTTGGGGACTTTCACTTTTAAATAATCTGTTCAACTTAATTATATCGGCTAATAAAAATTTAAAAAATTATATGTATATGTATATAATTCAAATTCAGCTTTAAATTCTCTGATTCGAGTCAAATTTAATTCTCCAACAAAATTTGCAGGTCTGCAAATAAACTTATTCTTTTTGGAATATTTTCAATGAAATCAAATATCCCTTGCACCTCCTTCGACATAATTCGGCAAGAAACAACAAGCGTAATTTGCACACAACGTAAAATACATTTAAATATAATAAGGTTTGGGCAATCATCTTTAATGATGTTGGCTCCATCTGCTCCAAATCCAATTAAATTCTTCTTGTAATTAATATTATTTTGATGAAAAACATTTACAATTATTTTATAAATTCCATTGGCACTGCAATCTTTTACTTCTACAAGATCAAAAAAAATCACATATCTTGCCTTTAAATTCCATTAAGAAGTAACAAAATATTATAGTTTAAAGTAGCATTAAAAAAGCAAACACATTTTTTTAACACTGTTGCATAAAAATTAATACTGTAATTTCGTTTAAATTAAATTGTATCTAATTTTGTTATAGTAGTAATCGATCAAAATCAAAAATCTGCTTTAGTTTTAAAAATCTTTTTTTTTCGCAAAAATCTTAAAATCTGTCCAGTACTTAAAAAATCTGTAAAAATCAGATAAATCTGTCCATTTGGCAACACTGAGTATGATACATCGATGTTTTTGTCTCATTGCCAACACATTTATTAATTTTTAAGGATATTTTAATTTGATTTCATATACAAAAATTCTTTAAGTGTAAAAATAAAAACAATAGAAACAATCTATTAAATAAACAATATGATTATCTAAGTAATAATTAGTGATGCTAACTTGTTTGAAAGGAAACGCACAATCAGGTCCTTAAAAAGTGCTAGACGATAAAATGTAAGAACCAAATATGTACTAAATTATGCCTTCGGAACAGCTAAAATGCACCGAAATACACTATTTTTGGAAAATAAAACTTAATTTATTATTCTCTTTGCTTTAAAATTGTTCAAGATTAAAAAAAGTTGTTGAATTGTTAGTACAGATTTTTAAGGAAAATCCTGGAAAGTGCTATTATAGCATTACTGGTAATACGTTACAGTAACAACTGGAAGAGCCATAAAAACTATAGAAAACCAAATCAAATCAAAAATATTCCAACGACATGCATTCTTTTTTTTTTTTTGGGGGGGGGGGGGCATATATTCCATTTATTCAAACATCCATCTCTTCACACCATTTACACCAGACCTGGCCGATTTCAATTACATTTTGCAATTACTCACTTGTGTGAATTGTATAATAATCCTATCAGACCTACGCTTACATTTTTGCCAATTTTTAAATACCAGGCGTGGAAAATAAAAAGAATTTCTGTTTACTTAATTACAGGTCAATTACTCAATTAAAATCTTAGCAAATTTTGCAAGGAAACGTTTAATACCAAAAATATGAGCGTAGTTCTGATAGGATTATAAATATGAACAAATTGCACAAGTGAATAATTGCAAAATGTAATTGAGATGCCCAGGTATGATTCATACCATCAATCTATATGTTTGGATTTAGACATATTCACTGTTCAATCAGTTGAAAACCATGTAGTTTAAAAAGTCAAACTATACCCAGCAAAAGTTTCCTAATATGTTGTCAATACCATATGTTACATATTTGCTGGTAATACTTCACTTGCATTACTTTAGAATCAAAATGTAACCACCCGAGATATAATCATATGTGGCTCTATCTAATATATGTTATCACATATATGTTATTTACATATGTCAGTATGCATTACCATATATAATTATATATTACTTTTTTTTTACTGTGTGAAGTAAAAAGACTTGGTTCATATAATAATTTGGAATTATTTTTTTAACACTAAAAAATGAGTTTTTAAAAAACATCTAAAATATTTAAATTTTTTGGCAAAAGTTTACTTTTTTGGGCACCCCTCAAAAATAAAAAAAATACAGGTGACCCCCTCGGTTAAGGGGGTCGGGGTTCCTGGGACCCGGTAGGTTCAAAAAAGCAAAACGCCCTAAGAAAAAGCAAAACACACACAAGAGTTACATTTTAAGGTAATTTTCTCACGATTCATATATGTATTTTGTTTTAAGATCCAGAAAATAGAATTCGCGTTAGGTCTATTTTAGAAAATTTTAGTAAAAAAAGGGAAAGTTAATTTTTTGCTCAAAAAAATAAACTGCAAAATATTACGTGTTAAATTAGCCACTAATTCTAGAACATCCACGATTAATATGTTTTTACAACACTTTCAAATGTTAGCTTATTTCGGGACAAGACATATAAATTTTTGTTATAAGATATTAGTTTATAATAATCTACGTACATATAAAATTATATATGATCTTCGTTTTCAAAATTCCTATAAGTGGTGAAAATTTATATACATATATAAACATATATGTTTTAATTTTTTTTTTTTTTTTTATTTAAATATAATTATTTATCCACATTTCTTTCTCAAAATAGGGCACTAATATATTTCAGGAATTGGCAACATTAATGTAAATAGCTAAAATCTGGCAACATCATAATAAATTTTTATATTATTAGCATAAATGTACTCACAACGTTTTGATGTACCAGTGCTATTTGTTTTGCCTACAGTGAGTTATGAAAATTAATTTGGTAAAAAAATGGAAATTTCAAGAGAAGGGTTTCGTTGGATTATTTTTCACAACTTTTGACGTCGATTATCTTAACAAGTATATGTCGATGAACTTAGTTCTTTGTATGGCGATAAAGCACCATCGAAAACCACAGTATATCGCTGATATAGTGAATTCAATCGTGGTCGTAGTTCGGTCGCCGAAGAATTCTGTGAAGATCGTCAAAAATCGGTTGTTGTGCCACAAAACATCGATGCAGTGTGTGAACTGATAATGCAAGATCGTCATGTGACATATTGTGAGATAGAGGCATCCTTGCATGAACACTTAGTTGTAAAAATAAATTTTCTCTCGTTGGATACCCCATAATTTAGTAATCGCTCAAGAAAAGCTGAAAAAAGAAATGCAAAAACTACTATGGCAAATGGTTTGAACGAATGCAAAAGTGTATTGATCATTAAGGGGAATATTTCGAAAAATAATTAAGCCATTTTCATTAAAAAATGTTTATTATTTGCTATTCCCGAAATATAAAAAGTACCCCTCGTATATATAAATATAGATAATATTATAAAGAGTTAGATATTTTTATATATAAAATCAGATAAGTACATAACCAATTTAGTCTCATTAATTCAGTTATGATATGTAGAAATTTTCGCTATTTTTTCCCAAATTTCGAATATATAATTAATTATATACAAGTCTCAAAGACATATGTAATTATATTTAACACAATTATACGAAAAATGTAGTATAATAAAGTCAGCCACACACTGCTGAGTGCATACACTCATGATCATAATAATAGATACACAGGTCAATTTTTCTGAAAAGCCTAAATATTTTAAATTTCTATTTTTTTTTAAATGAGTAAATGAGTAAATGAGTTTTTTTTAGTATTCGATGTGGCAACGCTATTAAATATACAAGCATGTGCTTGCTGAAATTTATTTGTCGTTTGACAGTTAACGGTTTATTAAAAGTGCATTCCACAAGTGATCATATTAATAGATACACGTGCAATTCTTCCTATTTTTTTCAATTGTTAAATCATATTTTGCAATATTTGGTAGTATTTGGTAAGTTTTCTTAAAAAATAAAATAAATTCTTTAATAATACGTGCTTATTTTAATAGAATATGGGTAGAAACAAGCATTGTTCGTCTGATGAAAGGGCTATAGCTAAAGTCCTAAGAAATGATGGAAAATCTTTAAGAGAGATATCAAAAAGCTTGGGACAATCCGTAAAATTGGTTCAAAATGCATTAAAATGGGAAAAAACTGCAGAAACCCGCAGTAGACCATGTAAAACAAACCAGGCAACTGATCGTCACATCGTCTTGATATTAAAAAAGAATCCGTTCAAGTCCTCAAAAGAAATTTCTGCCGAAATTCATAACGTAATAAGCGCACCAACTGTTCGCCTTCGTCTCCAGCATGCAAATTTGCCTGGCCGAATAGCAAGAAGAGTCCCACTGATGCGTCAAAAAAATATAACTATGAGGTTAAATTTTGGCAAGGAACACTTGCTCTGGAGCGGAATTGAAGGCGAAAAAAGGTGGCGCAATTTTTTATGGAGTGATGAAACTAAAATAAATTTGTTTGGTAATGTCTATCAAAGGAACGTACGTCGCCCCAAAGGTAAAGAATTTCACGTTAGATTTACAAAAAAAAAACGGTCAAACATGGCGGCGGAAATATCATGGATGTTTCTCTTGGTATGGAGTAGGTCCAATATTTCGAATAGAAAATACGATAAATGCAATAGGGTACAGAGATATCTTGCAAGATGTTATGCTTCCATATGCACGAGAAGAAATGCCGTTGCTTTGGGTTTATCAGCAAGATAATGACCCAAAGAACACTTCTGCATTGGTCAAAAATTGGTTCAGGGAAAACAATGTGGACGTTTTAAGCTGGCCTAGCCAATCACCCGACTTAAATCCAATCGAAAATCTTTGGGGTGAACTTAAGCAAAAGCTAAGCCACTTAACTTTTAGAAATAAGGACGATTTGTGGGAAAAAAACCAAGGAGGCGTGGTATGAAATAAGAACAGAAACATGCCAAAAATTAATAGCCAGTATGCCAAATAGAATGAATAAACTGGTTCAAAATAGAGGTGGTTTCACTGGATACTAATCCTTATTAAATATTTAAAAGTATTTCACAAGAGAAAATTAAGTTTTGTTATTAATTTTTAAGTATTAATAAAATGTATCTATTTTTATGATCAGCTATTGAAATCCCTTAATTTAAAAAAGTACCTGAATTTTTTTTAGTTTTTTTCTATTTATGTTAAGTGTTATAGTTTTTGTATTAATTTGATCTCAATGAATAAATATTGCCTAATTTTTGATTTTTAAATTGCATAAAAATGATTTTGTTTTATTTCAAAGAGGGAATTTTTAAGTGTATCTGTTATTATGATCATGTGTGTAACTCACTACAACTCTGGCAGACCGAGTTTAAATCCTGGCAATGGCATTATTTGTTAGAATTTAAATATTTTTTTAATATTAATTTTTTTATATTGTTGGGTCTAAATTGATACAATTCGATCTGCTATTTTTCGGATATATTTAAATCTTACTTAATTTCTAAATATATTCCTGGATCTAATTTAATCTGACATTTTTAGGATCAATTTAGATCAGCTAGATTTTAAAGAATATCAAATTGGATAAGAAAAAATATTGCGCCAGATAAATTTTATTTTTTGCTGCGTAAAATATGTAACATTGTAATTATTAGATACACACATCAATCTGTGGTATTTTTTTCACAGGGTTTGTCATTAAAAAAAATTTAAACATCTTTTTATCTGAAATTAAAAGTATTCGGGGTCATATTTTCTCGTAGAAGACCATGTTTCTTAACTGCTATTTTCTGTTATCTTAGCAGAATTTTTCAATATTTTTACATAAAAATTTTAAATAATCATAATGCATTTATGTAATTTCATCTACAAAATGTGTGTTTTATAATATTAAATACATTTAAATCAAATATTATACAATAAGATATGGTCTGATGCATTTGCATCCCATTGAAATATTTTTAATTTGGTGTTAATACTGAGTTAGCACCATTAACATAATATTCCGCATACTGCTAACTTGTGAATTTTAACTGACGCATTTTTTGTTGTTTACCACATAAAATTTAAATTCAATTGTTAGTAAAATTTTAAAGATAAAAGGAATTTGATGTATCAGTTGAAAAATTTGTAACTATTCAATTTATTTCATTGCAATTACAATTTTAATCATATTAAAAAATTAATAAAAATTTCCAAAAAAGAGAATATTTAATAACAAAAAATAATTTAATCAAATAAACATAAGTTTGAAACCTAATTTAAATTTAAACACATCTTTAATTTAAAATCTTTGGGCAAATATTTCTTCTGTGTAACCGAACTTTTTATGAACTGCCGCAAAACCGGACTCTTTATATGCATAAAAGTTACCTGTCACTTTTATATTATGTTGTCAATAGAGATGGAAAATTACCACTTTGCGACAAATAACAGAAATAACATAGTACATTTTACTGAAATCTTCTAAAAACACAGTTTTTTTTAGGTCATGTTACAGAACTAATCTAGGACACAATCACCGGATTCTTCTAAATAACACAGTTCATAGACACTTCTCAGATTAGTACTATGACATGTTGCAATAGGTCATTAACTCTCTACCATGAAAACGCCATGTAATAAAGAATGTCATGCCCCTATTATTAAAAGGGACCGTACCGATGATATTTCGGATGTTTTTCTTCCGTTGAAATATTATGAAAAAGTTTCTAATTTTAACAAGGAACCCTGTTTTTACTTTGCAAATTGTTAGATTTCTTTGTGTTGATGTCTTCATTGAAATCCATATCAATATGAATAGTATGTGAATTTTTTGTTTCCTCAACGATATCAAGTGCTTTTGTGTTTGGTGTCAAAAAGTTTACTTTGCACAGTTAAAGTTAAAATTAATCGCATCTATATATTGATTTCTTCGCAACCAAATTTTGACTAATAAAAAATACTAAAAATTTAAAAAAAAGTTTTTTATACATATTTGATTACAGTTTATTGTGAAAAATTGGCAAATCTTCATAAATTAATAAAAATATATTTTCTAAGATCCTTCATAAAGTTGAGTTTAATATTTTGATTTACGAATTAATTTCTATTTTCTAAATATTTTTTTGTATTTTTTTAATTAAATTATAACAACTCTGTTTCCAATAGCACAATCCTTTAAAAAATAATAAAATAATTTTTTTTATTATATAAAAAAATATTTTATAAAATCTATGTAACATTTTAAAAAATGTTTTGAAAAATTAATTGCACAAAAAATTAAGTAATGTTACTATGAACAAAAGTTTTATTTGAGTGAGAACGGAAAAAAATCGTCGTACCCAAAAAATTATATTAACCATGAAAAATCGATGTAAAAATATTTTCGAAATTGCCAGAAACATGCAAAATTGTTTAAAGAAAAGAATACCAAGGAATACTACGGGTATGGAAGATAGTATAATCACTACACTCACAATATTATTTCGTTAATAACAACTTAAAATACATATTAAATTAATCGAAAATACAATTAAAAAGAGGACTACTGATTTTCATTAATATTTAACCCATTTTGTTGTTTATTTTCAATCATTGTTTAATAATCGACAAAAGTAAAAACGATAGAAAGACGTTTAAAATAACCATCAAATTTTTACCGACAAAAAGTTAGAAAAAACTACTTTTGTGGTTTGTTTTTCAAATTGAAAGTTTTTTATTTGTATGTAATTACAAAACAGAACACAACACAAGCAGATTTATATATTTTTATTAGCTTTGTGTGTATGTATATTTAAATAATTTCTTGGAATTTTTATTGAAATAATTTTGTATATAAACAAACTATTTTGGTAAGAAAACAAAAAGGAATTATATGAATTTCTATTTTTTGAAGCAGTAAACATAAAATTTTACATTTAACTGAAAATATCAACTCCTACTGAATGTCTGTAGATTTTTACAGTTTGTTTTTTGAATGACTAATTCAAATAGTTAAAAAATATATTTCTATGAATTTCAATTGATTCTTCATTTAAAAACAAACTTTACGTATTACTTTTTAAATAAACTACAGTCGGTAACGGAAAATATATTGTGAGTGTACTTATGCATTTTATACGTTCATCAGAGTTTTAAAAAAATGTGTTTGAGGAACATGTTATATTCGTATTGCAGGAAGCTGTTCAAAGTGCTTGGAACTCTATTTCTTCGTTCAGAGGCAAAACTTTCGTTAAAAGTGTGCCACGAAGACTAGAGAAGAAACAACATAAAAGTTCATATGCCAGCCCTGAAATATATGACAGTTAGGAACAATGGCATCCATGTCATTTGGGTGCCGGGCCACAGGGACATACCAGGGAACTGTAGGGCAGACGAGCTTGCAAGACTGGGGACTACCTTACACATACCACACGAATTGGAATCTGTGGGCATGCCTCTTGCAAGTTTCGGTTGCGGGAGAGTGCTTATGGGTTGGCAAGAGATAGGTGGGCCTCTGTCCGTGGTTGTATTCGTTCCAGACAGATGTGGCCCCGTCTGGCTAAGAAGTGCACGCACAGGTTGCTGTCACTGCCAAGGCACGATATATCCCTACTTGTGTCCGTCATGACGGGACACTGTCTGATTGAAAGGCACGCAGTTAGGTTGAGGGTTGCGGCTAGTGACTTTTGCAGAAGCTGTGGTGACGAAGAGGAGGAGTCTGTGAAGCACCTTCTCTGCACTTGTCCTGCCCTGGCTCGCAGGAGGGGACTGCATTTGGGCTCATGTTTCTTTGAGGACCTAGGTGATTTGACTGATATCGATATCGGCCGTCTTAGGAGCTTTTTGAGGCAATCGGGATGGGTCGACGGGGGAAGCTAGTGATATGATTTTTTACTAGCTTCCGTGATATCATAAGGGACTTTAAGTCTAAGTGAGTCTGATTGGCAGGCTACCACATCTACCTAACCTAACCTACTATCAATGGCAACTCTTCACCACGACTGTCAAATAACATAATCGACATTTCCGGTATATATCTTCAGGACGGTGCTGCCACATTCTAGTTGTTCTCACCGCATGGCAGTTAGATGATAATAAAACGCTGAAGAAGCATCATTGGTGAATAATTGAATAAAAAGATTTTAAACTGCGAATAAAAAATGGTGCTTGGTGGGTGGACTTATTAGATAGCCACCACTGTACAACAAATAGTACACCACTTATGAACAACCAAAATGTATTAATGAATTTACAATTTTAATTCTCGAGTCAAAAACAATTTTTATTAATTATTTTATATAAATTGCATATGAAAATTTGCGTACTTATTTTTATAAATTCAGGGAGGAGCAAAAACCATCATCTGATTATCTTTCGCTATAATTTTTGTTAAAAGTGAAAACTCATTTGGTTTATAACTGATTATGTTTATTCGCACATATAAATTTTGTTTCAACTTATTATCCGAAAAATTACCATCATCGGAGTTGATGCAAATTTGGGCTCTTCTGATTACATTTTGTCAAGTTTTGAAATAAACTCTTATTTTGTTTTCTTTTGCTTTCAATTGAATTAAAGTACATTCAACTGGTACAGTATTAATGCCACTGAGTCAGTCCAGAACCAGTTTCTTAAATGTCTAATTAATACTACCTTGACTTCATGGTATTCTTCCTAAAACAATGAATTTTGAACCAGTTGTGTATTACTTTCATTCCTCGACTGCCACATTAGTATCAGTTTTACTCCCTATTTTTAGTTCTTAAATTGTAATTTTGAAACTAGTTCCAAAGTGGTAGTTTGGGGACAATTGCCCCATCCATGTTAAATTCTACAGGTGTTTGTATGGAGAGGCGGTAGAACTCGCACTAGTTGTTTGGTTTAAACAAAATAGTTCATAACTGGTTCTGTATTAGTATTTTTTGTTACTGGGCTTCTAAACTAAATAGAAAAAAATCAATAAAATATAACGCTTAAGAAGCATAACTACGTACTTGTATGTTACTTTATAACCGCAACAGTGCATTTGAACATTTTTTGAACATTTCCTTTGATTTCGATTTGGGTAAACTTAGAAGTTGCAGTAATAACATTAAAAATAATATTGCCTAAGGATAATTAAAGGAGATATGAAGTAACATAAAACATTTTTGTCATATTGATTTTTAACAAACAACATTAAATTAGAAAAGTTGTAATTTTTTAGTGGTGTGTTTTTTTTTATAAAGTCAATCATTTTAAAAGTTGCATGAAATTAAAAGGTGATGGTGGCCATATAAAAAAATACTGACCCCTGTTTAAGCATTTGATAATAATATACATATGGCCTTAAGGTACTATATGAAGTAAAAAGTACGTGGCCTCACATATAGATGGCGTGACAGAAAAATTGTGACAAAATTTCATGATATTTCGTTATAAAAATGTTGCTGCTTTTAAAGTTTGAGAAAAAATTAATTTCATGTTTTATTTAAACATTGGTTTTTGGTGGAAAAAATACTGTCCAAGCCAAAGAATGGATTGATAAACATTATGGGGAAACTTCACCGTCATATTCAATGGGTAAAAGGTGGTATTCCGAATTTAAACGTAGTCGTACGAGCACAAATTGTGCAGATAATCCTGGTCGTCCAAATGAGACAGTTGCCGAAGAAAACGTTCAGGTTGTATTGGATGATCGAAAGATTAAAGTGAGATTGCATCATAAAGATGTCAACAGAGCGAGTTCAGCATATATTACATGATCACTTAAATATGAAAAAGCTTTGTGCTCGATGGGTGCCGCGATTTTTAACAGCTGAACAAAAACTGTAACGTGTTCATGATTCAAAACATGTTTTGGAGATGTTTAAAGTAAATTCAACAGAAGTTTTTCGTCGATTTATAACAATGGATTAGACGTGGAGTCATTATTATACACCGGAGTCCAATAGACAATCTGCGGAGTGGTTACAACCGTGCAAAAGCCCACGAAAGCGGTAAAAGACTCAGCAATCGGCTGGAAAGCTGATGATCAGTGTTTTTTTTTTTGATGCACGTGATATAATAACTGTCATGTTGAGTTATTGGACAGATTGGATGAAGAAATTAAGAAGAAACGACCCACACAAATAATAAAAAATGTAAGTCCTTACATTACAAATTGCTTTCCCACCCCCCGCATTCTTCTAATCTGGCGCCTAGTCATATCAAAGACGGAAGTAGTTTTTCAAGGATATTAAGATGTTAGAGGATCGTTGCAAGAAGTGCATTTCACTTAACGGAGATTACGTTCAAATCCAAAAAACTGGTTTTTCATTGTTAGGCCACGGCGTTTTCACTCCATGTAGTAAATTGAAGAAAATAAATTCCAAATGTATTATTAAAAAAATACTTTTATAATCCTTTTTCAAATTCTAATTAAACATATTTAAGTAATCACATGAACAAATTCATAAATAAATTTCAAAAAATTTTAAAGAAAATTATATCATATTTTAAAATTTAAAATCTTTCATATTTAAATATTAATCGATTATTATTATTTTTATTATTATTTGTAGGTTGAAGCTGGTGATGTGATCTTAAAAGTAAATGGAACTGATGTACATCGGCATACAACGAAGGAAGTATTAAAATGTTTACGACTGTCTGAAGATTTAGTAACATTGGAACTAAAAAGAGGTAAGTGAGACCAAAATTCTTTTAAAAAATCTGGTGGAGGTTAGATTGAATGTTGTCCGTTTAGTTCCTCTTGCAACAAGACTATAAACGATGCTATGAAGATAAGTTTGTTAGATTTGTTTCCTCTGATAAATACTCAAATTTAAACGAAATGTGATCCGAATTTTCAGGCATTTATGGCTGCTTAAATTTATACTACAATATTTTCATTTGAAAACAGTTACAATTTAAAATCCCTGCAACTCACTCAACTTAACTACAGGAACAGTTAAAAATATCAATGTTAGTTCATTTTAAATTAAATTGCAGTGTATACTTTTTTAACTGAACTTGCAGTTAGTTTTATTGACATAATTACCTGTATTTATCGATATCCTTCAAGTGACCAATATCTTTAGACGTCCTTCCCAAGGTCTTCTTACAAAAAGTAAGAATTTTGTTGATAATTAGGTTTTAGACGATGAAAAATGTCTCTTTTCACAAATTTCCTTGCTTCCCCTATTCATCATCCCCTTTTATCGAATTGCCTTTTATAATGTTGCTCGTTTATAAGATAATGATGGTTGATCTTTTGATACTGTTTAATATTAATTGTTGTATCCTCAACCTTTAAGAGTTTTTAAAAAGATAGTTATATACTAAGTTTCATTCCATGAAATTCTTAAGACAGTCATACAATTTAAATTTTCCCCTTAAGTCATATTTTAAAACTATAATCTAATAAATGTTGTATTCTCTTTCATTTATTTCAGATCCAAAATTGAAAGCACATATTAAAGAACAATTAGCAAATACAAAAAGTCCCCATTATATAGATATAGAAACAACAAATAATTACGATTATCATCATCACACAACAACATCACCTCAACATCACCATCACGAAGCTGCCAATAAACTGCATTACGAGACGACGGCGCACAATTATACGATACAACAGCAACAACAATCTCCAACATCTAGCTCACCCGCCTCAGCAACACGCTATAAATCACCAACAAACTTACCGCAACGTCAATCGGCGACAACAACAAATCATAGTCGTAGTTCTTCGGCCTCATCGGCAAAAATACAAATAATAGAAGGTATAGGTGGAAGTGGTGCTGGTAATGGAACTTCTACAACAACAGCCACCTCACCAACATCACGACCTTCTAGAATACCTCAGGCTTTAACAAAACAAAAACCACAACAATCACCACAAAATAAAAGACCAAGACCATCACAAATACCCACAAAAGGTTCTGTAGGAAACGCCGCCGCGACAGCATCAAGTAGTAGTCCTGCAGCAGCGTCCACCACCACCACCACGAACGGTAACAGTTTAATGGGTCCCCATAATTTACAACATTCAAATAGTTACAGTGGCAATGCTGCAAGACATCAAACAAGGACATCATGTCGCTCATTGGAGGAGAGAGAACGAGAGCCAGAACCAAATTCAGCACCACCCCAACCCGCCGCCAAAGCACCACGTTTTGAGGCTTTTATGATGACCGGTGATTTGATATTGAATCTATCACGGACTCCCCAAAATAGTAATCTCTTACCTGCTCAAGCTAAAAAAGTAGATTCTTTAAGAGATTCACCTAATCGGGCGGCAGTATCTAGAGCAAATGGTGCCTTAGCGCCTAAAGCTTCCGGGGAATCATCACCTACTTCGTCGTCTTCACAGGATTCTCCAACACATACAAATAGTACAGATTCCGGGGAATTGAAAGACAAAGATAAATTACGTAATTTACGTAAAACAAATCAGGCGCAGGTGCAGCATCATCAACAGCAATATCAACGTGATAGTATTAATAATAGTTATAATAATCGTAAAGATTCCTTAACCAATGATACCCTACTACTTTGTGAAGAATTAGAAAGAGACGACGAAGAAGAGGAGGAGGAGGATGAGAATGGCGATGAGGAGAACCATTGTCGTAAGCCTCAACACCACCACCATCATCATCATCAGCAGCATAGAAAACATCATTATGTACAAAAACATAAACGTTATCAAACTTCTCGACAACAGCAGCAGCAGCAGCAGCCTAACAAATCATATGAATACTATCAAAATGAAGATGACGAACCTATTGGTGGTAATCACGGTGACTATGATCGTTATGCTGGGGAAGAGGAGGAGGAGGAAGAGGAAGAAGAAAATGAAGAAGATCAAACCCACTATGATATTACAAATTTGGAAACATATAATAGTGGTGGTATAGGCGGTGGAATGGGTATAAGTCAACAAGCTGATGATGAGGCTAGTGATCGTCAATGTCTTGTGCAATATGGAGATGATGATGATGATGATGATGAAGATGATGAGGTAGACGAAGAAGAGTATTCCAATTCTGTAGCATCGGCCTCAACCAAACAACGTTTAAAAGCTTTAAAACAAAAAGCGGCCTTAAGGTATAAACAACGTAATCCCCAAGATACAATCGACTGTGCCTCTCGTAATCAACGTAGTTCGGCTTCATCTTCTTCATCAAACACGATGGGAAATACTGGAGCCGGTGGCGGTAATAACACATCACAAGATGAGACTTCATTTTCGGTACCCACCTCGCCAATATCGCTATCCACCCCTCTAATCGATAAGGAGACAGCAAATTCGGTACCCACTAGCCCAGAGCCATCCAATTTGGCTGGTGTTAGTGGTGGCGTTGCAGGACAATTGGAAGCTTCTTCAGCCGGTGTAGTAAGACGTCATAATGGACAAATTGTACGTAAATGTGATTCAGCTGGATTTCGTACTAGTAAATCGGAAGATCATTTACAGCAAGTACAACGTGAAGGTATGGGTGCTGTTATACCAATTGATATTGATGAGGATGTAAATAGTTCTTTGAATACACTATTAGATACCAGACAAGATTCGGAAGATTCTCAGGTAAGTTGTGGTTAATAAGTATGCAAAAAATTAAGAAAGTAAAAAATTTGTGTTGAATTTAGAAAAACTTTAAAATTGTTTTCAAAAAAGAAAAAAAAAAATAAATAAATTAAGCTAAGTTAAAAATATAAACAGTTTTCTATATTGCAAATTTGATTGTATTAACATAATTTATTAGGAAATATCCCTCTTTCACTGTATTTATTAAGAAAGTTTCCTTATCCTTATAAATCCCTAGCTTTTTAGTAAAACGAAGTAGTTAATTGTTATTGTTTGTGTTTAATATTCCCCAAAATTCTTTTCTTAGTAGAAGTTAATAATAAAATTTTATCGATGTGAAACACAAAGTAAGACCAAAAGATTTTTCAACGTAAAAAAAAATTTTATTTAATTGAAGAAAGCGAAATTTCTGTATATTTTTTTTCCTTAAAATATTTCAACAACGGCTCAACTTTTTTTTCGACATTTATACTGGAAACTTTGGTTTCTTAATGATAAACGCTGCCAAATCTTGAAAAAGTATCTTGTACTATTTCCAAAATATTCTTTCGCGCAAAGCTTGTTGCTTTTGAGTCGGTAATGACTTTTTCGATTTATTTCAAAATTTCTTAGAGATCGCTGTGAACGTGTTGTTATAGGTGGGGTCTTGCAGTTACCGCAAGCTTCGGTTTTTCTTTTCTTTCTTTTTTCTTATCTTTCCTAACCATATTCTTGGTTAAACTTTTAAGTCTGACTACTCTTTTGCTGATTACAGCAACATTTATCATTAATTGTCATTTAACTATCAACGAGTGGGGTCTTAAAATAGGGTCTATTTCATTGCACTTAAGATCGTTAGAAAATATAACTGTTAACTCTTGGAACCATTCATGGCTCCATCATTAATATAAGTCAACATTCATAAGGCAAAGTGTAAAATGTTTGCCCTTATATTAACTATTGTAATCGTGGGGTGTTTGTATGTTCATAAAAAATCGTCGGCAGAGAGTAAAAAGTAAATGTGTTGTTTTCCTCTTTTGCTCCTCGACGTAGATGATGCCGAAGAAATTTTGATAATGCATGGGCATTATCAAATACCAACCCTTTCTCACAATTAAGTGAGAAAGTTAAAAGAATGCAGTTCAACATGCAATCTGTACGATTAAATTGGTATACCAAGAATCTCACCTCATCCATCATAGCCTGGTACATCTCGGTACAAATGAGTAATTATTTCGAATTTCCAGCTCTTTTTATATAAAAAATCCGTACACCCATGGACGAACTTTTATACTCGTATAGAAAACACATCAGCTAGAGATTTTTTTTATCTGTTTGTTTTAATAATCTGACTATTAACATTTGACAACATGTCCAATCTGTAGCCAATGTATGTCCTGAATAATGGTCGACATATAGTGGTGTCTGAGAAGCATTAGTATCCCGGCTAAACCAGTTGCCCAGTAGACCTAACAACGCATTACAGGGAGAACTCCTTCAATTGTGGGGCTAACCGTATGTCAAATAAACTTCCCGCTGAGGTCTCTCTTACAACTTTAATATAGAGAAATTCAAACTCAAAATCGAGGATGTAAACTGTCAACTAGTGTTTGAGTCCAAAATTTTACTGAGTTATAATGGACTTGTGGGAGTATTTGCATATAAATGTGTAAACAATTAAGAAATGAGTTAGAAATTCCGATTTTGCCTGGTAGCTCGGGAATATGGCCGAAAGCTGCGTAATTATTTTGCAGATATTATTTGCAAAATATGAAACAAATACTTATGAATTTATCATCTATAGGTGCATTAAAACACATTTTGGGTGACACTTTCAAAGGGTGGTTCAAAAATTAGGTTCTTTTGGTATATAATGGCTTAATTAGAAATTACAAATATTCCCATTCATGTGGCTGTCAGTCCAATTTGCCCAGACTTTGTTGACGGTTTCTGGTCCATCTCACGAATGGCCCGGACGAACCACCACTCTAAAATTCACACAAAACTGTCACTCTATGTAGATGCGACAATTTTGTTTGTTGACATAGCCGACGAGATGTACGATTGGAGCTTATGTAAGGCCCAAACTGAGAAGCCGTAACGAAGTGGATGTTCATTTGCCTTTAATTGCTAAGTCAATTGGACCTTCCAAGTGAACAATTCGAGATCTATGTGCAAAATTTTCAGCATGCTGATGCGTGAAATGCCGAGTTGTTGGATTGAGTTGCACATATTCGGCCACAGCAGCCACGACGACGGCGACCATGAGTGTTTTGCACTGCAAGCCAGTCTCATGAACTTTTTCTATAAAATTTGCGTACAGCACGCGCGGTGTGTGCTTTATCTCAACATTTTTTGGGAGACAATTATCTGGGAACTACATCTAATCATTGACTGATTCCAAAAAAGATCATCAGTTTTTGTCTTTGGGGCCATATGATTTTCATTGTTCAAACAAAACATGGTTGGATCCGAATCAGAGTTCTCTAAAAATCAACTTGCATAATAATAAACATTGCTAAAATTAAGCGATTTAATCGTTCTTGACCGACTACAAAAAAGGAGTTCGTAGTTTATGTTAAACAGCATGATTTTTGGCAATTCTCTGTGGCTAAACTTCAAAAATCATGTTATAGCACTTTAGCACTTACGTTGTAAATATCTTTATTGAAAGCATAATTTGTTCTGCGAGTGTTACGAATAAAAAATCGGGTTCAATGGATAAGTTTACTTATCTTACCATGGTAATATCGGTAAAGATTTTGATATTCCACGGTCAGATGTATTCAAAAATCTTTTGGTCTAATTGATGTGTATGCCAGACAAACGTTTTCTCTGCTACAGTGCGAATTAATTACTTAATCAAACTATGGAAAATAAATATAGCCAGTCAGCGCTTTCTACAATAATCGCATTGTAAATGGAAAAACAGTTGTATCGAACTTGAAAGTTTAAATAGTAGTGTTGTTTTATTTGTTTTAAATATTTTTTATAAACTCTTTAATTTATTTTCAATATTTAACACAATTTTCAAATGCAAATGTTTTTAAAAGTGCTCTGTACTATTCTCTTTCTTTTTGATTCTTTCATTCTGTTCTTTTTTTCGTCTACTTTCTACAAATTTTTACTTTCTTTTATTCTGAAAAATCTTTTCTATTTTTTTTCGGTTTGATATTAAAATTTTGTATTGAAATTTTCTTCATACTTAAATATGGCTGTATTGTGTGATTGTGTGTGTTACAATTTATCTCAATATAATCTCAATGTTGTTGATTTTGAAAATGATTTTATCTGTGTGTGTGTTACATTTGTTTTTTGCTTTTAAAAAAAAATCAAAAAAAAAAAAAAAAAAAAACATTTATTTTAGCAATCTCAATCTTCTACTTCATCTATTAAAACTTGTATACAATTAACAAATAATATTAAAAATAATAACAAAAACAATTTGAATACTGCAACAAGAACAACAACATCAACAACTACACTATGTGCTTCACCGGAAGCTCGTAGTCAACGCGACATATTCAATAAACGTCGTCGTAAAGTGAGAATTATTATAACACCATCTGGGAAAATAACAACAACAACAACTAATAGTATATTGGATTTAACTACGACAACAACAACTTGTACTTCATCTCTACCAACTACACCACAAACTATAACAACAACTACATCTTTATCTTGTATAACAACAACAACAACAACCACCATACAAACTTTTCAAAAGGTTGTTGTAAATTACAAAGAAAACACAAAGAAATTGTTCCACAATTTTAGACTAGTTGTGAACTACAATATCTAAAATGCTTTTTTTTTTCTTATTAATATCTTTATGCTTTGGCTATTAACAATACGAACTATAGAATGCTATTTTATATATTTCAAGTAATAAACAGAAGGTCATATCTCTTTACCATAGACATTCCTAGACAATTTATTGGTCACTACTATAAGTAGTAAAAAGTGTGAATGACCATATTTAAATGAAAAGGACAAGTGGTAGGAGTTTTTTAAGTTGAAAGCTTAAAGTTTGATTATTTTATTTTCTTTATTAAAATGATTCTATTGTTGCATTGGCTAATGTAATTTGAAGTCTTCATTTTGGGCGTTGTTTCAGTTTTTGTGCTCCCTTTTAAACGATTTGAATATTGTGCTTCTGGCCAAAATACCTCACGAAAAATCCTTTAAAGATACAATTTGAGAAATTAAAAACTAAATCCTCACATTTAACTACGAGTTCAAGCAAATGTTTTTACTAAATTTTGGTCGATGGGTTGGTAAACTATCCATTCCGGCCTTTTGAATTTTCATACAAATGTAGGATATTAGCTGTTAAACTGGTCTCGGCATATTACGATCTATTTTTATTTATTTACATCTAAGGTTACTATATCCTACGAGTTATTTATTTTTAAGAGAGGCAGCTCAAAATTTCGGTATATGCAGAGATAAACCTTATGGACGAGCTTGCTAAGTTTCTCTTACTGTTACAATGACTACGGCAACATTAAAGGACTGCGGAGTTGCCAGACTTTAGTTCTTGTAATTTGTCGAAAAGTTATATGTCCTTATGTGTTTCCAAGCACTTTATAGTGGGATTTCTACTTGAAATTCCAGCTTGCATATACCATTCATTTGAATTTTGTAAGCTTAAATGTTCTAATATTTCTTGAAACTTTTGATCTTAAAATCGATCGGAAATTTTTTGACAATAGTTGTAGCTCTTCGGAAGTAGGAGTGGTTGGAACATGACATTTGTCCAAAGATTTTATTACAAAAGCTACATACTACTATTGGCTCAATGATTTTTATACCCTTCACCATATGTGATAAGGGTAAATATTAGTTTGCCATTCCATTTATAAGAAGGTCTAAGACCCCATAAGGTATATATACAGTCATGTGCGAAAAAATAGGGACATTTGCATGCAACAAATTTAAAGTATAAAAACACACATATATTTTGGGAAGAAACTAACAAAACTATTTTAAGATTATAGTACAACAACAATTCTTCATTTTATACAACATTTCAAACTTTGTTGTTGCAATTGAAAAAAAAAAAAACAACATTGAAAAGTATTATAATTTCCTATAGTTGAATGTGAATAAAAATAGAGACAGTAAGAAAATGGTTTGAAATATTATTAGTATTTTATATTTTTAGATGGAAATATAATAGTGGTCATTGTATCTAAATAGATGTACCCATTTCTGTATTATATTTATGTAAATAAGTGTACAAAGTATGGAGCCAAGGGTGAAAAATTATGGCATATAAAAAATCGGAACAGATTGTCATATGCATGGAATTTTCAAATTTTGTTTGTGCCAGACTACTTCGTTGGTATTGTTTATCAATTCTAAGCCAAACAAAAGAAGACCTGATCACTATTAAGTCCTTAGAAAGCTGTTTTCTATAGAGAATCTAAAATTATTTACAAATTTTAAAGAGCATCGAAAGCTAAATTTAGTTTTTTGAGGTTTTTCAATTCGCATTGCAATAAATACTTTTAATGTTGTTTTTTTCAATTACAACAACAAAGTTTGAATTGTTGTATAAAATGAAGAATTATTGTTGCACTATAATCTAAAAATAATATTGTTAGTTTCTTCTTAAAATATATTTGTTTTTCAACTTTAAATTTGTTGCATGCAAGTGTCCCTATTTTTTCGCAAATGACTGTATATATATCTTATGTAATTTTAAGTCGATCGATGTCTGCCTAGGTGTCTGTCCGTCTGATAAAATGTCGATGACTGGTCGAAGATGCATGCAGTGGTGCTAATTTGTACCTAGATTAAATGATATCCCCCGAGCGGTAAAAAAAGTTGTAAATTCTCCATACAAATTGGTGTATTTTAGTTCAATTTTGTAGTACCGTCTGGTAAATAAAATATTTCATATTTTATATTTATCTCAAGTTTTTTACATAAAAATTTGTATTTTTCGTTACTACATTTTTTTTTCACTGCAAATAATGTTTATCAAATGTTTTCCTTTTATTTTTTTTTTTTATTTATGAGAACTTTTTGTGATATAATTTCTTTTAAAATCTGTTTTAATGGAAATTATTTTTTTCGGATATTATACATAAAGTTGGTACCAAAGAATGTACTTTTGTACTTATAAAACCGGTTCTGTTGTTTTCATCTAATGTTTTTAGCAATGAATTCCAAATAAATAAAAAACGATTTTTTTGAAAATTGTACCATCTTAATCGTTAAATAAAATAGCATTCTATGAAATCGAAATAAAACATACTTCTCATCGTCTATGCTTTTTCATCAGATATTGCATGTTTTATTTTGAATCATTATAATGTACATCACTACTTCAAATGGCATGTGGTACTAAATGCACGCTTATAATTTTTTTTTAATACTTTATTTGCCATCGATTTTTTGTGTGTTAAACTTCTTACAATAATATATACACACCTTTTGCACAACAACACTACACTTTAAAAGTTTAGGTAAAACATATTATTGAGAACAAAAATAAATTTGTTATACAAAAGAAATACGCTTTAATTAAAGCCACTTAATAAAAATTAAAAAAATATATACACTAAAAAAACAAAAAAAAAAAGTTATACAGAGATGACACTTAAACGATAACTTAAACGTTTAAATTTTTTTATATTATCATTAGATTTAGAGATGACAGAAGCACCAAATGGCAAACGATAATAAGGCGGTAAATCATTCGAAAACTATTACCGTTAACATAACGGATAATTATATGAATTTTATAAGGAAAAACTAAATAATTTAGTGCTTCTTTTTTAAATATAGAGGATTAGTTTTAAAAGCTAAGAAGAGCTTATTAGTTGTAATAATTTTTTTTTTATTTTCATTGAATAGTTTTTTTATATTAATATTGTTATTGTTTTATCTAGGCTTCGGATCGTGATCGTATCGTATGGACATATAACGCTCCTTTACAACCACATCAATTGGCAGCTTTACAACAACAGCAGCAGCAGCAGCAACAACAACAGTATTCTACAAATTATGCTTCAAATAATTCTCATAATCATTCACACTCAAGTTCTATGAGTTCATCACCACACCATTCAGCCGGCAGTCCTGCTTCCCCAACATCGGTATCTAGTTCGGTGATGTCATCATCGGGATCCAAAGGCGCCTTAGGTATTGGTGGTAATCTCACAAATAATAATGGTGGTGGTCAGCAACAACAACATCAGGAATATAATGTGGTTGTTACTAACGGTAGTATGAATGATTCCTGTGGTACTAACAGTATAACAACAAATATGGGTTTATTACACTGTCCTAACAATAGTGGTGGTAATGGAGGAGGTGGTGGTGGTGGAAATAGTAGTGGTGGTAATAATAGTTGTACTAACACTAATAATACATTAGGTGGTTGTGGTGGTGGCGGCGGAGGAGATCAAAGTGTCTCCGAAGCTATATCAAATATTTCTAGCCCTGACTATCAGGATGATGATAATTTACTCAGTTCTCGCGATCTTTTAGGCGGTATGATACTTAGTGATCCCAGTGATTCGGATTCTACAATTTTGGTTTCTGATGCCGCTGTGCAGCGTCAACAACAACAACATAGACATCAGCAACAACAACAACAACAAAAATCTTCGGAACATAAAGTTGTTATACAAGTCCGTGGAGCTGATACTAATTCTAATAATAATGGCTCCTCATCGACAAGATCGCTTGGTTCGAATCTTAAAAATTCCGAAGATGAACTTGCCACACTCGTCGAAGACGTCCCATATAATCAACAACAACAAACATCAGCAAATAATAACATCGATGGAGATGGTCGGGAATCATCTCCTCCGGTATCGGATGATGGCAGTGACGTTGAATCATTACACTCGTATCATTATTCTCCTAAGGCTGTAGATATGCCATCGGCAATACGTTTGGCTAAAAGACTGTATACTCTTGATGGTTTCAAGAAAAGTGATGTTTCACGTCATTTAAGTAAAAAGTAAGTCAAAATATACATAATTTGTTATACAAATTTTTTTCAAAAAAGTCGGTAGCATCTTCTGAAAATGACAGTTAAACGAAAGGTATGTACGGTTTAAAAGAAAACAAAGAATTTTTGACTGTTAAAAACAACTAATAAATGCCAAATATGGCAATAGGCCAATATTTTGCAAATTACAAACAATTTACACAAACTTTTCAATACAAGAAAGATTTTAAGGTGTTTTGATTTTACGCGGTAAAGTACGGAAACGGCCACATTATTTCAAAACATAAAATAAGAATTACATTAATAGGTTACCTTTTGCATTACTTAAAATCATAAAATAATGATTCAACATTTTTCAGTAAATTTAATTTATTAAGGGAATTAAACGAAAACTTTAATTCTTTCACGGAATAAAAGGTTAATTCCTTAGGGAACTAAACGAAAAAGTTAATTCCTTAGGGAAATAAGCGAAAAAGTTTATTTCCTAGAAAAATTATTCTTTATGGAATTAAGTGAATAAGTTAATTCTTTCAGAGAATTAAGCAAAAATTGAATGAATCAATTCCGTAGGGAATGAATTCGTTGACCAAAAGTTGAATTAACTTTATTCGAACGATTTCTTGGCGGTTAAATTTTATGAAAATTTAAAAAGTAATGAATGAATTCCCTCAAGATAAATCAAATGGAAAAAAAGGAATTGAATAAAAAATGGAATTCGAGTTAAAAAATGGATAGGTTACATATTTAGAAAGTTTTTTTTTCATAAAATCCTTACAATTTTCTTTATTTCTTTTCAGCAATGATTTCAATCGTGCCGTAGCTGATGAATATTTGAAATATTTTAGTTTCGAAACTAAAACATTAGACCAATCATTGCGGGAATTTTTACAACAATTTTCATTATCGGGAGAAACTCAGGAACGTGAACGTGTTTTAGTACATTTTTCAAAACGTTATTTGGATTGTAATCCAGGAACATTTAATTCTCAGGGTGAGTATCCCACAGAACATACTTTAAATAATCGTCTCTAAATTTAATCTAAATATTTTCTTTTTTATCCAGATGCTGTTCATACCTTAACATGTGCTATTATGTTGTTAAATACCGATTTACATGGTCAAAATATTGGTCGTAAAATGACTTGTAATGAATTTATTGAAAATCTTGCCGAGCTAAATGATGGTGAAAATTTTCCCAAAGATGTTCTCAAATGTTTATATCAAGCTATTAAATTGCAACCTTTGGAATGGGCTCTGTAAGTTATATACTTTTTTAAACTCTGTCCCAAATTAAGATTTTGTTAATTACTACTTTCACGTGTTGTTTTAGTGATGAGGATTCAGCTGATGTACAAAAACTTCCAGGGGATAATAAAACATTACAACAAAATTCCGGTCAAGTGGGACAAAATCCATTTCTCGATTTACCAGAAGCTGCCAATGCTGTGGAATATAAAAAGGGTTATGTAATGCGTAAATGTTGTTACGATGTAAACTATAAAAAAAGTGAGTTTTTTGTAGTGCGGAGGAGAAAATGTGCTGTTTTTATTTTATTATTACCTTTTGCTTGTTTCTATTTTAGCACCTTTTGGCAAACGTTCTTGGAAAATGTTTTATTGTACTTTAAGAGATTTGGTATTATATTTGCATAAAGATGAGCATGGTTTTCGTAAAAGTCAAGTTAGTTTTTTTTTTTGATAAATTTTACAATTACGCAATAAGATTTGACATCAATACTTATTTATTTTTCTATAGATGTCCGACAATCTGCACAATGCCATAAGAATACATCATGGCTTGGCTACCAAGGCTATAGACTATACCAAGAAACAACATGTATTTCGTTTACAAACAGCCGATCAAGCAGAATATTTATTTCAAACTAGTGATTCAAAAGAATTACAATCGTGGGTAGAAACAATAAATTTTGTATGTGCCGCCTACTCAGCGCCTCCTTTAGAAGGAGGAGTGGGTAGTCAAAAGAGATTCCAAAGACCGCTACTACCAAGTTCACATACCAAATTGTTATTGGTAAGTTAAAAAAAAAAGAATTAAAGAATGCTTTTAACATTTTTGTTTTTTTTTTATTTTTACAGAAAGAACAATTGGAGTCACATGAACAACAATTGAGTAAATTGGAAAGTACTATATTAGAACATAAAAAGGGCCCTATACCCTCTAAAGGTTTAGCTTTACAAAATTACAAAGAGAAGGAAACATTTTTACAATATGAAGTAAGTTCTTTTTTTTTAATTTTGAGATATACTTTATGTATACATTTTATCATGGCAAGTCTGCAAACGGATAAAACATACTACCGGTAACTTTAAAATACCTTTACCGAATACAAAAATCAAAATAACGTTACCAAACCTTTCCTCTTGCCTGAAATATTGCTATTAAGTTTAAATATTATCGATTGTCATGTAACGCGACTCGATCCAGCGATTTAATATGACACATTAAGTTTAAAAAAAAAAACATCTCCTTGTTTAGTTTAATTACTTCAATCTTGTTTAAAAAGTAATTACTAACAAAAATACAAGTGATACACACACACAAATCAAATTTCTTGTTAAAAAAACCATTTTAAAAAAAATGTATTTTAAATTTTTTACAAATTAAGTATAAAAAAATTAATGATCATTTATTAGAGTTGACAATTAGAGCGTTGCCATTCATAAAATATTCATTTTATGCAACTAAAATAATTCGGAAATTTAAAAGGATACGTTGGTGTTTGCTGAACTAATGTCGGCTCAAATTAAACATTCGTGGGTAGTTTTCAGTATAATCTCCTGAAACTTCAAAACACATAGTCTAACGCTTTTTTTCGCAATTATATCCTTAATTATATTTATTAGCCTGAAAATTTGAGAACAGGTGGGTGGTCAAGCAATTCGTAGTTCAATTCGTTTAATTTTGTATCGTTATTCTCAAATTTTCGTTATAGGTTTTTAAAGACAGTCAATCAATAAAATACTTTTGTAATCCCAGAACCAGACTAAACAGCCGTTTCAATTGTTTTTGCCTTATTTAGTGCACTTTCGCCAGCTTCAATCCATTGGTTTGATTGTTCTTTTGTCTCTTGTGTTTAGTGGTCCATTCATGTTTTATCAACAGTTATACAAACAAGCTTAGGAAATTTTCGTTCAAATGCAAAGGGTACCAATTTTTAAACAAAAGGTTTCGGATTCCTAGATAAATTTAAATAAATGAATATAAATTGCATGTTCTATAAGCTATGTATATATTTAATAAAAGGCACTTTTTAATAAAAGGTACTTTTTAATAAAAGGTACTTTTTAATAAAAGGTACTTTTTAATAAAAGGTACTTTTTAATAAAAGGTACTTTTTGATAAAAGGTACTTTTTAATAAAAGGTAATTTTTAATAAAAGGTACTTTTTAATAAAAGGTACTTTTTAATAAAAGGTACTTTTTAATAAAAGGTACTTTTTAATAAAAGGTACTTTTTAATAAAAGGTACTTTTTAATAAAAGGTACTTTTTAATAAAAGGTACTTTTTAATAAAAGGTACTTTTTAATAAAAGGTACTTTTTAATAAAAGGTACTTTTTAATAAAAGGTACTTTTTAATAAAAGGTACTTTTTAATAAAAGGTACTTTTTAATAAAAGTTACTTTTTAATAAAAGGTACTTTTTAATAAGAGGTACTTTTTAATAAAAGGTACTTTTTAATAAAAGGTACTTTTTAATAAAAGGTACTTTTTAATAAAAGGTACTTTTTAATAAAAGGTACTTTTTAATAAAAGGTACTTTTTAATAAAAGGTACTTTTTAATAAAAGGTACTTTTTAATAAAAGGTACTTTTTAATAAAAGGTACTTTTTAATAAAAGGTACTTTTTAATAAAAGGTACTTTTTAATAAAAGGTACTTTTTAATAAAAGGTACTTTTTAATAAAAGGTACTTTTTAATAAAAGGTACTTTTTAATAAAAGGTACTTTTTAATAAAAGGTACTTTTTAGTAAAAAGGTACATACTTATTTATAGCGGTTTTTATTACTACAATAATACCGTACCTTCAAACCCAGAATCTTTGCAAATTCTATTTAGCCAAAGGCATTTTGCACTAAAAAAAATATAGTTTTATATATTTTCCGTAGTTATAGGCATTTTCGTAAACTTCAAATTCTTTTTGATATTTTAAGTTTTGAAATTGATGAAAAACAAAACAAAAATCAACTAATTCATTAATTTACAATGGCTGTGTTTATGCGAAAAATATGTTAACGCTTTGTAGCATAAAATCGTTGTAAATATAACACCAAAAGTGAAAACCGCTATTATGATTTTCCCTATTATGAAGATACATTTTTTAATGATTAAAATTTTATATATTTTACATTTTATACATTTTTATTTTCCAGTTACGTCGCTATAAGGCGTATGTGTCAATTTTAACAGCTAAAATAATAGCTGATCAACAACAATTCGAATTACAACAGTGTAATCAATTAAATGAAGAGGATACGGATAAATTTTTTAAAACTCAAGTGGTGGTACCCCAACCTATTCGTCTACAACCTCTACCAACGTCTTCAGCAGCAGCAGCGGTAACAGCAGCACCAAATAGTATTAATGCTACAGAGCAGCAGCAACAACAATCATCACAATCTCAACCTCAGTCTCAGCAGCAACAGCAGCAGCAACAATCTGGAAACAGGTACAGTAGTAGTAATCGATCTAATGTTTATCGTTCAGATCGTAATGATCAACAACAAGATCTTGGCTGACGTGTAATGGGAGTTTTCTCAGCTTGTGTGGTCTAAATGTTGTGCTATTTATTATTTTTTTTACAATTAATCCCCTTTTCTTTTAAAAGTAAACATTTTTAATTTCGTTTTGTGTTTAATTACATATTATTTTTTTCATTCATTCATATCAGAATAGGTTGTTTTCTTAATAATTATAATATTAATGCCACAAATAACACAAAGTACCTTCTTTTATCGTCCGTTGTATTTTAATAACATATAAAACAAAAATCGGTTGTTTAATAATGAGTGTGATTATTATTTTTGTTAAATGGTTTCATTTCAAACACGACAGAATGCTTAATTTCAATAAACAGATGGAAATGTTTGTAATTCCAATAACCAGATGGCTATCGGTGCATACTATTCCTGTGTAAAATTGTTATAGATCCACTCTACAGGTTAACAGCTAAGCTAAATTTCAAAATTTTGTCGGCACTGTACATCGCTAGGTGAAATTTCAAACGTAACTATAATATTTAATTTTTTTTTACAAAGGAAGCAAAACCCGAAAAAAAACTTGTTTATAACACTGATAGTTTTGATTGTAGAGCCATACAAATTTCAGCGCTGTTCTAAGTTTAGAGATTTAATTTAGAATAGGTTTGTTTTGGGTTCCACATATCTTTTTGTATTCGAATTTTTGTTCCAAATGTCAAAATTCACAAAAAATTATATTCTTTATGTTGTTAAACATAATAAATTCTAGAAAATACGAGGGCGGATCTCTTTTCGAACTTCCCTTGTAGTTATATAAAATGCAACACTGCTCCCATCAAGTACCACTGCTGGTAATACTGTCAAATTTTTTAGCAAGTTCCGTCATTTACTTTGCGTTTAACAGCTGTTCAAAACATACAACCTCGTGGCTTTTTTTAAAAATGGAAAAAAGTGAATTTCGAGTGCTCATTAAACATAATTTTTTGCAAAAAAAAAAACCGTCAATCAAACCAAGGAAAAGCTTGAATAATACTAAAAAAGTGGTTTGCTGACTTTCATCCTGATAGTTTTACAAAATTTCTGGAGATTCGTTTTGAGTTATTTTGAACTTTATCATAAATTCGTGTTATTGTACTTTCGTCGATCTTTTTCCACACGGAATATTCCACAAAATTTATTTGTGAAAAATTCGTAATGTTTTACTTTAGTATTTATTTTATTTGGATTAGGATCTTAGACCAGCGTTGTTTGTGTAGAAATCAATATAGTGCCTCACAATCTTTACATTTTTTTTAAAGGGCAATAAAAAATGCGGAAAATTAAAAAAAAAAAAACATTTCATCGCTAAAGTCCAAAATTTGGCAAAAGCATGCGGTTTAGCCAATGTAATCGTAATCACTTATAAAATAGATTACAATGTTTTGCATTTCTCCCGACGGTATTTGTTAAGATTACGGATATTATTCTGTTTAACAAATATGTTGAAATTTTATTTAGAATTTAGTAAACAATTTTAAGACATAATAGAAATGCAAAATTTTATAAATTAATATAAACAGTGGTGGAATAGAGTGGATATATAAGGTAGCTATAATATAATACACAAATTTTGTTGCTTATATATATTCTAAATTGATTCCAACATGATGATAATCCTATCTCTTCTGGATAATATACTCAGCCTTATTCAATTGAAAATTTTATAAGACAGATAAAAAAATATTGTTTTTAACAAAAATATACTGTATTAATTCAGTTTAGTGCACTTCATTCAATTTAATTTTCATTTTTCTATTTTTGTTTGTTTTAGAATTTTACTCCATATTTTTGTTTGTTTTTACTTTAATTGACATTTAATATCGTTGAAAATATTAATTTATGCTTTAAGTATTAATTCTATACTTCAATAGCTTTTTATTGCTATATTAACTTGGTATTTATTTTATTATTAAAGCCTGTAAATTTGAGTTACGCTATATACATTTTACTTAACGTCAATATTAAATATTATATACTTGTATAAATCATTTAAATTTATATCATGTAAATACATAATGTACATATTGTATTATATGTATTTTTTATTGGTATTTAATTGCTAAACTCTTGCCTTTATTGAAAAAATTTTTAAGTCATACATACAGTGGCTCAAACGTATAAATGGACACTCGGTATGAGATTATTCAAATGCCGATTTTTTCACTTAAATGAAAATAATTCTAAAAAATTTTGATACCGAATTGTAGATTATTAAAAACCCTTTAAAAAAATGTATAATTCTTAGCATGTTTTATTTAAAACCATTTTTTAAATAAAGAAAGAAAACAAAAAAACTAATTTCATGTCAAACGCATAATTGGACAGTCAAATATAAGATACAGTTTTAGTACTTGGAAGCAAAACCTTTTGCTTTTATCACTGCTTCCAAACGTCGGGGCATCGACTGCACTAGATTGGCGCAAAATTCAGGAGTTATGTTGTTCCACTCACGTCTTATTCCCTCCTTCAACTGCTCCACTGTGTTGAAAGTGGATTTATAAAGCTTACGGGCAAGTTCTTCCTAAACATGCTCAATAATGTTGAGATCTGGGGACTGTGCCGGTGTTTGCAGTAATTTTGGACAATTATGAATGAGCCACATTTTCGCAACGTGTGAAGTGTGCTTCGGATCGTTGTCCTGATAAAAAGCAAATGTGTCCAATATGTTTAATTTATTGGCACTTTGCTTCACATTCTGTTTCAAAATGTCCAAATATTGGAATCAATTCATTTTACCCTCTATAAAATGAATGTTCCCTACTCCTGCACTGGAAACACATCCCCACACCATCACCGACCCTCCCCCATGCTTGACCGTAGCCCGAGTTTTATTAGGCAAAAACTCAGTATTTGGCTTACGCCAAACGTACTGCTTTCCATCTGATCCATGTAGGTTAAATTTACTCTCATCAGTAAAGAGTACTTATTAAATAAGTGACAAGGTTAAAAATAATCAAATTAAACAAGTTTTTGTAAAATTACAGATTTCCAAAAGTCAGAATCTTTTAACAAGTACTCCTTACAAAATTTCACCCGTGCAATTTTATTTTTTTGGCTGACATAGGGTTTTTTTCTGGCAATTCGCCCATGTAAATCATTCTTCCTTAACACGTTTCGAATGGTCTCGGCACAAACATCTTTTTTCAAGTCCTTTTTTAACCATGTTTTTCAACTCATTCGCCGTCGTAAATGGTTTTTTTTTTTATTTCTCTCAAAATCTGTCGTTCATCATAATCATTTAATTTCTTTCCTTGGCCAATACGACTTTTATTTTCTACTTGAAAATTTTGTTGATACCTTTGAATGATAGCATGAACTGTGGACGGGCATCGATCAACAATTTCACCGATTTTTCGCACTGATTTACCCTCTCCATGTAATCTTATAATTAAATGCCGTGTTTCCGAAGTTGTTTGTTTTTTTCTTTGATCCATTGCAATTTTAATCTGTGTTTTTAACACTTCATTTGCATAATGATTTATTATTTGCATTAGAATAAACATGAACTCACTTAGCAAAAAAATAACGGTACTAAGAACCGTTTTTTTTACAATAACTCGTTTTTTACATTTCGTGTCCAATTATGCGTTTGACATGAAATTCGTTAGTTTTGTTTTATTTCTTTATTTTAAAAATGGGTTTGAGTAAAACATGCTAAGTATTGTACATTGTTTTAAAGGTTTTTTAATAATCTACAATTCGGTATCAAAATTTTTTAGAATTATTTTCATTTAAGTAAAAAATCGGCATTTGAATAATCTCATACCGAGTGTCCATTTATACGTTTGAGCCACTGTACATATTATTCATTTCAAATATAAACTTTGTGATAATTTGTTTCATGTCTAATCCTCATTTATTTAACTCATTTAGTTTGCTGTACGGATAAACCTGTACTTGTGGCTTAAGAATATACGCGATGTCCTTAAATACGAAGTGCGATCGGGCAAGATTAAAGTCCTCTTCAAAACGACATTGAACAGCCCAAAGTTAAGGCTATTAGGAAAATATTATTTAATTTTTTTAAAATCCTTCCAACTTCGTCAGAGAAAACAAAAATGATGCGAATAACCATTACTGCGCTCGTTATTAAAGATATTTTAAGCTTTAAATCTCAAAGTTTTAATTGTGAACTTTATCTGTATCAAAACTCTAATAAAATTTCATCAAAAAACAATAGATCGTTTTCGGACTACATTTACTGTTACTAATAATGTGCATTCTGTGAGTCTTCGAGCTGTGCCGAATTACGCCATAAAATGGAAGAAGTGCACGTTGAGTTTGACGAATAGAACAATTATTTTGATTAAAAATTTCAACAATTTGCACGCGTTGCTTTGGTGTAAGTCGATTCATAATAAAATTTCAAAGCAAGCTAAACAAAAAGCAACTATCAGCTGTTAAATGGGTTGTCAAATAAAGCAGTGATGCCAACTCAAAGTTGTGACACTTTTTTTTTTTAACATTCACAAAAGACTACAAAATTAATCGTAAATGAGTCAGAAATGGCGCAAAAAGTTAAAAAATTCCAAATAATTCTTTATGAGAACGCTAAGATAGAGGCTTCATCGGCAAAGAAAAACTCTCTCATAAAGCTATGATTCCAGAAGGTTAAATCCACTTTTATGAGTCTTTTTGGACTCCAAATGTAAAGTGGGGTTAAGTTGATAATACTTAATACTTAACATATATGTAAACTGTAAAAAATAGAGGATAAATACAAATTGTTAAATTTCGTTAATGTTAGTCTAATTGTGTGTTGTTTTCGGGTTTGTTAATTTGTTCCTAAACACTCAATATAAGATAGACAATCATCAAAGCAATGACCCAACAAGGGCATGGATACTGGAGAGGGTTGTGTTGCGGCAACCGAAAATACTAAGTGGGTTTTATTTTTTTTGCAAATAACAACATAAAAACATTTAACACAAAAAATTATTGAAAATCAAATCTTAATGGAGCCGTGTGAGTGATATTGATATAATTAAATTAATATCACTCATACGACTTTATTGTGCAACTTTTACATCTAAAAAGGGTATCACATCAGAAATGAACTCCTCCTTTTTAAATGAAAATGAGGCAACATTTCCCAAAAATTAATATTATTCAATTAAAAAATCATTGTAGTTTATGAATTAATGTACATCATCCCGAGCAGTTTGGTGTTAAAAATGAGCAAAATCGGTGCAGCGGCTAAAAATTTATGAGTGATTGTCGTCCTAGAACAAGAACGTAACATGCAACGATTGTTGCTATGAGAGAAAACATGCCTAAAATAGCGGTATTTGCACAAACTGTCCTATTTATTTTAGTGTAAAGAGTACCCTACAAATTTTTTACTCTCCAGTGTCTCGTTTCCTTATTAACGACATTTTAATTTTATAAAAACAATAAAAATAAATAATTATTTTAATAAAAATTTAGAAACGAACATACTAAGATGGTTTATAGTACGTTGTTCATTCGCGAGTATAGAAAGAGAATTTAGAAAAGCCATAGAATATCGTACGCTAATTTTACTCATCATATTTTTTTGTTCACAGAAACAAACAAAAAACAAGAGAATAAGAAAACACGTTTTTAAAATAAAATAGATTCTATTTCACAACTGCAACGATCGGCGCGTTTTAATTGTCAATTTGTATGGAAAAATACATCACGTTGTTATTCTGGGCCGACACTAAAAATGTCTTAGCCCTTTTCGGGCTTTTAACGCGTACTTTTTTTTTAAAGGGCTAACATATCTTTTTTTTGTTATCTTTTTTAGCTCTTTTTGAGTAATTTGTTAATCTGGCAATTTTTTTTTGTACTTTACATAATGTTTTTGCTTATCGTTCGAATTTTTTTCATAAATTTCTAGTGTAACTAAATACATTTTACTACAACTTGTAAAAAACAATTTTTACAGATATCCCCTTTAAATTTATGTTTTATTAAAAATGGATGGTTACAACCAAAAATGTAGAAAAAGCTTGGGGAACTAATACGACGAAGCATTGAGATTATACAAAAAATTGTATCGTTTGTGTGCAAAACGCAACTTGATTACCAAGCGAGCTCTACCAACAGTTGTAACGTGTATGGCTTGCATTAAATACATCAAATCGTTTAATCCATAAATTTCTGGCATGAATATCTTTAGTCAAAAAGAATCTCGAATACTAAAGAGGCAAAAACAAAATATTAGTTGCATTACCTTTACATCTGGCTAATTTACAAATTACACACTTTTTGTATCTGAAATGAAAAATCTGTGTAAATTTGATAAATAAACATGAATATGAAAATTTCAATCCACATTTGTTTTATTAAGCCACTTTATTAATTTGTCTATTTTTAAATTGCAGCCCCCTTTATCAATTAAATTCTTAAATGAGTTTGCAAAACAAGAAGAATAAATTGAAAATTTGCCAAAACAAAATTAAACAAAAAACCACATAATACTGTGAAAACTCTAAATAATATTTTATTACTAAATAAATAACTAAAAATTAACTAATAAATACAAAAACTCATTTTATAGAAACATATGATATTAATAATATAGTAAATTCAAAAAGAGTAAAACCAAACTGAACTAAAATTTAACAAAGGTATAAAAATAGTAAGAATTAATTATTTCAAAATTAAAATTTGATGCAATTATTATTGAAAATATATTGGATAAGATATTTCTCTAGATTATATAAGGCAGATTGTTAAGAGTGTTTGATATAAAATCCATTTAATTTTTTTAATTTCATATAAATTCTAAAAGAGAGTGAGTTTATATACAAATTTTTTATGTAATATAAAAGCGCGTATACTAAATTCACCTTTGCCTTAAATAATCATAGAGATTGATTGTCTGTCTTCGTTTGTACGCTTAAAATGTATTTATTTTTTTAGCGGCATTTTAGTGTAATTAAAAAATTAATTTATTAAACTGCAGTTCATAAATTACACATTTTTTAATGTTCATTTTAATAGCTTTAGGTGGTTGCGTTTTTCTTATAAAAAATATATAAATTTTACATGTAGTTATTGTATGTACAACAATAAAGTTAAACAAATATTTTAAACCAATAAAAAAAAATAGAGTAGAATTTAAAGAAAACATTTTAATTGCTAGAAGACTTATTTTTAGAGCAAAGTATAAATTACAAACAAAAAATCATTACAATAAATTACAACACAATAAATAAAACATCACAAATTTGAAAATAATGTATAGAAATCCAATCACATTTTAATATTTCATAATTCATACATTTTAACATAAAAGAGTTAAAAAAAAAATAAAATAAAACGAACGAAAAATTTTGCTTCTGGAATGTTCGAAAAATGCTAACACATTTTTTTATGTTTAAAAAGTATTTAAATTTTAGGTTACATATAAATTAAATAAATTTATGTATATTGTCAATATTACCTTCAATAATATTGAACTCAATGAAATTGTGCAAATAATTGTCAATAATTTTTTGGAGAAAACTTCTAAATTCTCTTAAATTAAAAAATAAACTGTCATTTCTTTCAATTACTTCTAAATTTTACAGCTTAAACGATATATTTTTTTAATTTCTTTTGGCATTAGAAATTGCACTCAAAAAATTGATTTTTTTTCTTATTAATTTCAAATAATATTGACAATAGTATTTAAAATCATAAAATTTGGAAAAAATATTTTATTAAAACAGCATTAATGGCAATTGTTTGTGAAGCTCTTAAGAGAAATTAATAATCTTTCAAAAACGAAAATTTTATACTGCAGAAAAAAATATACTTATGATTTCTTTTTAAAGAAATTAACTTTAATATTCTATAAAATATGCAATAAAAAATTAAAATTTTTGTAATTATGAAGAATAAACTGAAAAAGTTGTTAGGTCGACTTGAATGCATTTTCCTGTAAACTTCGACCTTCGGCACTATTCTTCACATCTTTTTTAACTCGGTAAATAAACGCAAAAGCTGTATGAGAAGATTTATTGAGTTAAAACTAAATTTACTTATGAACTCTTAATTGCGTTTAGTAATCTCCATTATTAGAAGGGCAAGGAAATTCCTGCATTTATAAACGTGTTTTGCATTAAAAATATAATAATATGCATTTAAAATTTTATAATTATGCATTTATTGTCTATTTTTTTAATGTTTTCAATATGTATTAAGAATATAATTTTAGTATTTTTTAATTACCGTTAATCATCGTCAGAATGTTAGTTATTATATATTTCTGTTAGTTTTGTCTTCGTGATAAAACTAAATAAAAAATATTTATACACTTGAAAAAAAAAATATTTTTCAAAGATAAAAATTATTTAAAACTAAGTTTTTTAAACTATCAAAAAATATGCTTAAAAATATGATTTTTTTTAGCAAAATATGCAAAAAAAATATATGTAAAATATGCAATAACAACTGGATGCCATTTTATTTGCAAATTTTTTGATGCGCAAAGATATTTGGTTAATGTTGTTCTACAGCTAACGACAAAAACATTTGTATTTACATGAACTTCCGAGCCCTAATTATTTCATATGCCTAGTCAGCTGGGAAAAGTTTTAAAAATGTTTTAACTTTCAAAAAACTAAAAACAAACCCCATCAAAGACAGTTTAAAAATCTACACTTAAATCTGAAACTGTCATCACATTTTATAATTCGTAACTCCCATCAGTAAAACACACTCAAAAAGTTTGTCGGTAAAATGTTAGATAAAACAAAGATATACGCAGTTAAAATGGCCACAAAAATATTCACAAAAAATTTACTTATTTTTAACTGTTAAAACACAACTAACAAATGCAGTAAAAATAACTAAGAATGTCGTAGAAATTATAATAAATTTTTTTTATATGATTTCCCACTTAAAACGGCTCATTTTTTCTTGAAAAAAAAAACGATTTTGTGAATATCAAAAAATAAAAACTCGATGAATTTTTTAAGCTTTTAAACAACTATAAATAATTAATTGCATACTGCAAAAAAAAAATGGTTTGGTAGTTGTTTATAATAATAAAAATAACTGTTTGAAACAACTGTTACAGTTGAAAACAACAACTACTGATTACTACAAAAACAACTGTAATTTTGTAACTGTCTAACTTTTCTGAGTGTAATCATAATAAATACAAATTAAATAAAACAAAACTTAAATTGTAATTGGTATTGGTTTTAAATGCAATGTGTTGGTCTTAGCATTAAATATTTTGTCAGCTTTCATCTTTTTGTTTTTTTTAGCGTTTCCTCGTCCAAACTTTATTATCTTGTTCGTTCTTTCTTCATTTTTATGTTTGCGTTTTTTATATTTTTTTTCTGCCATTTCGCCATTGTGTTTAGTATTCAAAATCAATGTTGTTTTCAAAATTCACTCAAAATTATAATTTCTTTTCTTATATTACTCTCCATTTAACTTTGCAGATTGTATGGCTGTGGTAGTTTTGCCTGGTGGTCGTGTTTATTTTCCTAAATTAATTTTATTTTATAAAAATAAAATATAATAATTATAATAAATTAATAATTTTATAAACTACACTTTTTATTACTTTTTTTCAAAAGGTTTTAAAAAATATTTTAAGGTAAATTCACTAAACAAAAATTGATGTTTAACTGCCAAAATTTTTCACATTTTAGGCTTTGTTTTTTTTACAATTGCTTTAAACAAAATTTTTTGCTGTTGTTCTAATTTATATATTTGCTATAATTTTTTTTTTCTTTAAATTTTTATATATGTATATTTTTGTTTTTTTGCTTTACAAGTTTAAAGGAAACATTTTTTTTTAAATTAAATTATTTTGCGTCTTTTACAATGAGCCGTTCTGATATGCATGCCAGTAGTTAGAATTCGCTTAGCCAACGCCGCCGCCGATGTTATTAACTTTAACATATAAAAAAAAGACAAGAAATCAGATTTGTTTAATAAAAATATTTTATAAATTAATTTCCGCCACAGCTGCAAGTTTTTGACTTTAACCGCCGCCGCTGCTTTTTTTGGGTCGGCTTGTATCTCTGGTTCCGTTTTCATGACGCCTTATAAATTTCCTGGGCTTAGTACCCAGTACCCATGCTCTTTAACCTGACACATTTTTTGTGTCCCATATAAAATTTTAATTTACCGGTTAGTTAAATTTTAACGGGACATGCAGTAATCGGGCCTAAAGTAAAAAAAAAAACTTTTTGTTAAATGATTACATACAAAATTAATATTAATCAGATTCAACTTTCATCAGATTTAACTTCCTATCGATATATGTATAGGGGGTTCATATCTAACTTTTATAAATTTAATTTTATTTATGATTTTACAGGGTGGGCCATTTAAAATTTTAAATTTAAATCGGCTATAAGAAAACTACTGATTATTTGTTGTTATTTGGTTTTATTGGAAAGGTTGAATTTTGTCATTTAAGAATGGAACACAATATCATTTATGTGACTACCACGACTGGGCCATTTTTCTTCGAAAATCAGCAAGGAGCCACCGTTACCATCAACGGTGAGCGTTAACGTGCCATGCTCAACGAATTTTTGTTTCCAAAAATTCAAGAGAATAACATGGACGACATTTGGTTTCAACAAAACGGTGCCACATGTCACACAGCCAGTACAACCATCAATATTTTACACACTGTTTTTGAAAATCGAATAATCAGCCGAAATTGTGATGTCAATTGGCCGCCTCGGAGCTGCGATTGGATTGACAATTGAAGCGTTGAAGCATGAAATCAAAGTTGCCATTGAAGAGATTCGAGCCGAAACAATCGAAAATGTACTGAAAACTTGGGTTGATCGGATGAGTTACTGCCGAGCCAGTCGTGGTAGTCATATGAATGATATTGTGTTCCATTCTTAAGTGACAAAGTTCAACCTTTTCAAGAAAACCAGAAATTTGAAAAAATAATCAGTACTTTTTTTTATAGCCGATTCAAACTTTAAATGTCCCACCCTGTATCTTAATTTTGATTAAGATTTCAACATAATGTCTAGAAAATATTATTTATATTCTTTTAAGTACGCTTCCTAGATCAGGTGTTGCCATCGTAGAAAATTTTAGAAAAAAAATCGAATTTCATTCCATCTATTAAAAAAAAAACGACAAAATAATTAATTTTATTCAATAATTGAATTATATCCTTTTATTTTATTTCAGTTAAATTCTATGCAAATAATTTCAATTTATTTCTATTTTGTGTTTTTTTTTTATTTTACAGGAAAAAAGATAAAAAGAAGTAAATTTTCAATACAATTTAATTGTTGGTTATTTACTCATAAAACAAACATTACAACATTTATTACTCATTAGTATTTATTTAAAAACGAAACGAACGAAAAATTAATTGGTAAGTTTTCATATTATTCAAAATAGATAGATACTACTCGGAATTCTACAAAATTGTAATGAAATAAAAAGAAATATATTATTGAAAAATATAAATTCATTAAAAAATAAATATTATGGAAAAAAAATCTTCATTTATAAAAGAATTTAATAATTTTAGTTCTTTTTTCGTGTAATTTATTATTTTGCTTTTTGTATTATTTTTTAATATTACTGTTTTCCTTTTGCAATTATTGTTTTAAAAGAATCATTAAAAAATTTTACAAATTTAAAATTCTCATTTTATTTATAAAAGTCTGCAAAGTTAAAACAAACAACACACAATTTATTAAAATTCCATAAAAAGCTAAATATATTCGTGATAACAATTAATTTTTGTGTAAATTTAATTTTTTTTTTTTTATAAAAAAATAAAGAAAATAATCATGTTAACGAAAATATGTGTTAATTTAAACAAAAATATAAAATTGTCTTATTTAACTGTTGAAAGAAAACAAAAATAATTAGGCTTTATTAATTAAAATATATATATATATTTATATATAAACATATATACACAATGCATAAGTTAACAATATAAATGTATAATAAAAAAAAAGAATTTTTTAATTATAAACAAAAAATATATACTTAAACATTACCTAAACTATCATTTTAAATGATAAAAATTAAAAATAATAAAAAAATATCTGCAAAAAAAAAATAATCAATATTCATATTTAGTTTAGTTATTATGATAACAAAAAAATATATTTTATTTTTAAATCTTTTTGTAAAAAATAATAGTCTACAAAAAATCATAAAACCGTGATTTTTTTTTATTAATTTCCTAAATATTTAATAAACTCTTAAATAAAATGCTAAGTATTTTTACTTTTAAGTCTGATTTTTACAATGTACCTTTAAATGATAAATCGGTCGCCTTTACTCTGAAATTTGTTCAACGGGGCATTGTAAAAAGGGTACTAAATATTTTGATGTTGATCTTTTATAAAAAAAATCCTTAAAAAATCCTATGAAATTAGGCTTTAAGAAATTTGGCCCCAAAGTGAAAAATCAAAAATGGCCCCAAAAAAGTGGGGAACAAATTTAGGGCGTATTTTCATCCTTTGAGGCATTTTTTCATTTTCGGAAAAGAAAAACTACAAATGAAGAATGACTACAAAAATTTAAATTTGCATAATAAAATTTAGCCCCAATTATAAAAAATTTAAAATTGCCAAAATGGTATTTTCATTAAGTTTGCAATTTTTTTTAGTAAAACGTGAAATTTTAGAAGGGTATTGGTTTATGTTTGTTTTGATTTTCTTGAAGTTGTAAAATTTTTGATTAGTAAAGAATAAGTTTGCTGTTGCAACGTGTTAGACGATAGTCGTCAGCAAATGCATAAAATCGACCGAAGAAATAGAGTGTAGTTGGCGTCGCAGGCGATAACTCTTAAAATAATTATTAATTCGTGTGATGTCCTCCTAACCATATTTTATTCAATTTGCTGGTAACAATGCAAGAGCCATCAATTTTCGTTATGCAGTTTTTGCAGCATCCGACGATCTTATTAAATTTAACAGCAAATGGTTTTTCATGACGTGACATCTTAAAAAAAACCTGTAAGAAATTATATTTGTTATTAACAGGTTTCATTCTTGAAAAGCTCTACCACGCAAGTTTTCACCTAATTCATAATTAATTATGTATTTAATAAATACTTTTAACATAATGCTGTGTATGCAGCACAATGATTTTTTTTTCTTTGAATATTTTGGAGTGATTTTTTATTTCATTACATTGGAATCATTTTTCATTTCTTCAAATTGGGGTTATTTTGCATTGTGAATAAAAGCCTCAAAGTAGTAAATGAAAATATAGTTTCAATAATTTTCATTTGACCCCAATTTTTTATTATATTTTTAGGGTTAATATTAATTATGAAATGTCCCCAAATAATGCGTTGTAATTTCATTTAAATATTGGGTGGGGTCATATTTCTTGGGCCATTTTGCCCAACGCCTTGTAATAGTTTACTATTTTTTTTATGAAAAAATATATATTTAGGTTCAAATTTGGTTTAAAAAGTGGAGGGGGACATTTTAGAAAATTTTTTTCACTACACACTTTTGCTACATATTACGATTTGGATGAACTGTATTGAGTTCATTTATTGTGCTGCCTCTGTTAAATCTCAGTTGTATACACTTAGAAAAAAAAGTTTGTAGAAAAATTTGTAAAAGGTTTTCAATACCACTTTACTATTTTTGTACTGATTTTTAGTAAAGATATTATTATTATTTAGTAAACCTTTTTTTGCTATTTACATATTACAAATTACAGATTTTTATAGAATATTTACAAATTTTTGTTGCTAACTTCAGAAATCATTTTATAAATTTTTAAAAACCGATTTGCTAAAATTAGCAAAAAAAAAAATACTAATTTTAAAAAAGTGTATATTGAAGGAAATTTTATTTCTTATAATTAAAACTTATACTTTTACAAACTTAAATGCTTTAAAATGTTACATAAGCTGAAAAAAGGGATGGGAAGTAATAATACTTTTCACAACAGACTCATGTCCCAAAATAGGACATCCACTTCATCTCATATTTCAGATCTGCCAATTGTATTTATTCTCAGACTGGAAAAGTCAGGGCATATGACAAGTATTGATTTATCATCCTCAGCAATTTGTATTTTATGTAAGTTTAATGTCCCGTGATTGCTCCACTCAAGTGACTTAATACATCGGCTGAAAAATCCCTAAGATGGCTCATTGGTGGCACCACTTATGAAAAATCCATATCATTTTTTTAGAACTACCAACCTTGAGATGATAACTGTCAAAATTTAATGACAATTTGTAAACAAGTTACAGCTGTTTAGAGACCCTTCTTTTGCGATTTTGAAGACAATAAATTCAAAGCAATTTCGTGTGTTGATTTATTATTGCTTTTTAATGGGAAAAACACTGTTCAAGCCAGAGCTTGGCTTGATAAGTGTTGTTCGGACTCTGTTTCATCTTGGTAGAAAAGTGGCTTGCTGACTTTAAACATGGTTGAACAAACACCGATGACGCCAAAATCTCTGGTATTCCAAAATAAATGGTAAACACCAGAAAAAGTTCACAAGAGAAGTTGCAGGAGATAGCTGATACCTTAAAGATTCACTCACAATATATTTTCCGTTACCCACTGTAGTTTATTTAAAAAGTAATACGTAGAGTTTGTTTTTAAATTTAAAATCAATTGAAATTCATAAAAATGTATTTTTTAACAGTCAAAAAACAAACTATAAAAATTTACAGACATTCAGTAGGAGTTGATATTTTCTGTTAAATGTAAAATTTTATGTTTTTTATTTTTAAAAATGGAAATAGAATATAATTCCTTTTTGTTTTTTTTACCAAAATAGTTTGTTTATATAAATTTCAATAAAAATTACAAGAAATTATTCAAATATACATACACACAAAGCCAATAAAAATATATACATCTGCGTGTGTTGTGTTCTGTTTTGTAATTACACACAAATAAAAAAACTTTCAAATTGAAAAACAAACCACAAAAGAAGTTTTTTCTAACTTTTTGTTAGTAAAAATTTGATGGTTATTTTAAACGACTTTCGATTGCTTTTACTACTTTTGTCGATTATTAGACAATGATTGAAAATAAACAACAAAATGGGCTAAATATATTGAAAAATCAGCAGTTCTTTTTTTGATTGTATTTTCGATTAATTTAATATGTATTTTAGATTATTTTTAACGAAATAATATTGTTAGTATATCGAACGTGTCGGCTTTTTTTTGCATGATCATTTGTCCATGAGAAAGCTGTTTTGCACCAAAAACAACAACGTGTCGTTGAAACTGCTATCTGGCCACTGTATTCGCCAGAATTGGCTGCCAGGGCCAGACCTCAAAAAATGCTCGCTGGAAAGAGATTTGGTTCGAATGAACAGGTGATAAATCATTCTATAAAAAAGGTTTGGAAATGTTAGAAAGACGTGGGAGTGATAGTATTACTCTTGAAGCAGACTATGTTGATGAAAAAAGTTTAATTTTGCCAAAAAAAAAATTGTTTTATTGCTTATTCCACGGAGTTTTCAGCCGATGTGTTGTATAAGCATATATAATTCTATCAAATGATA
This sequence comes from Eustalomyia histrio, assembly GCA_949748255.1. Lineage (NCBI taxonomy): Eukaryota > Metazoa > Arthropoda > Insecta > Diptera > Anthomyiidae > Eustalomyia > Eustalomyia histrio. The sequence goes on along the minus strand of OX456523.1, from coordinate 201,076,703 downwards.
TATGCCTATATAAAAACTTTTTCATCGGGTTATTATGTTAAAAATAATTTTTTTTTTTGCCTGCATGGCTGTATATTTCAAAGAACTTTCATGTGGCAACTGTTAAACTTTTGAGTGCAGAAAAACACGACAAAGCTATCATAGTGTTCACAAGATGAAGCAAATGCAAGGAAACAAATGAAATAAAAGCTTCAAAAATACCAATTGACCAGTGGGATCATGACCAACAGCATTTAAGTTCATCACAGCTCTGCATCTAATGCGCATCTCTGATTAGTTTCCGATGGTGATATAAATTAGCATCAGCAATTTTTTGAGAAACGTGTTTGCCTTTTGCTTGCCCATCATGTGTACCAATTCTGAATGATATGCAATGAAAATTTATTCTTGACTCATTTAAAAACAATGATAACAAATGACAATTTTTATCACTTCGCAGTGACAAAACCATTCCGAAACAGTGATGTATTTTATTTACTGAATTTTAACTAACTACAATTTCACACACACTTGAAAATTTCAGTGTTGAAAGGTGATCAGAGAACTGCAAATGCTGATTGCAAAACGTTCATACGCAATCAACACAAGAATAAATATGTGTTTGCGTTCAAACGCTGAATATATTCCAACACACATATTTGTTGATGATTTTAAATCAATCAAACGACGTGCAAATTGTTGTCACTGATTTATAATCATCGGTCGTTTTTATACCATTGATTTTATTCTGTTCGTTTGAGACAACAATAATTATTTTGATGTAGAATAAATCAGAAAAAGCAATAAATAAAGCGTATGTGTTTATTCATAATTAAAACAAAATAGTTTCTTATCTATAAAAAGGGGGTGGTTTTGTAGAAACACATTTCATAAATTAGGGTGGGTCTAAAATCCGTTTTTTTTAGAATTTTTATTGGTAATATCAAAAATAAATTGATTTAAACTCAATGAATTGTAAAATATAGAAAAATTTTAATTTATTAAAAAATAAATATTAAAATGCACAGATAATTTTTTTTTAGATACACTTGTAACACTTTAACCCATTAACACCGAGGTGATCAGAATTTTTAATAACTTTTCAACGTTTTTATTTATTATGTTATCGGACCAAAACAATAATGCAATATTATTCTTACGCGAAATTTGATGTTCTTTCAGAATCTGAACTCATTTCGATTAGACACCGAGAAAACGTGAAAATTTTCGAAAAAAAAAATTTTTTTCGCATTTTTTTTTCACAATGATACCGCAAAGGTATAAACTTTTTACTATGCTTAGAGGTGATCTTGGCACTCGAAAATTAAGAGGAATTTTTTTTAGAAAATTTCATCGACTCATTTTTCAAAATGGCGGCGAGAATGAAAAAAATTTACAGAATAACCCCATAAAGCTGCTATTTTCTTTTAACATTATCTTACGAACTCAAGTATACAAATTTATATATTTTTTATCGAACAATATTTTTTTATTTTTTTTTTTCAAAAAATAATTTAGAAAAAATTAAAATAAAATTAAGGGCTAAGAAAATATTAAAACAAACGATTTTCTCATTTTGTTTTAATTTGCTCAAATTTGTTTTGAAAAATATTTTTAGTAAATTTTTCGGATTTTAAGATCAAATTTTAATTGTTTTTATTAGAACTAAAAAAGTTTTTATTTTTGGACATGAGTCGGTTGTGAAAAGTATCTTCACTTCCCATCCCTTTTTTCAATCTATGTAACATTTTAAGGCAATTTAAGTTTGCAGGTATAAATTTTAATTATTAGAAATAACATTCTCTTCAATATTCACTATTTTAAAATTAGAAATTTTTTTTTGCTAATTTTAGCAAATTGGTTTTCAAAAATTTGTAAAATGATTTCTGAAGTTAGTAACAAAAATTTGTAAATATTCTGTTAAAGTTCTCTAATTTGTAAAACGTAAATAGCTAAAAAAAATGACTAAATAATGTTTTTTTTTTACTAAACTTCAGTACAAAAATAGTAAAGTTGAATTAAAAACCATTTACAAATTTTTCTACTAACTTTTTTTCAGAGTGTAATATATTATGTATATATTAATTAATATTTGTAAATAAAAAAAACATTAAATTTTAATGCTTCAATAACATTTCCAAGAGAATATTTTGCTTTTCCATGCAGCGGATCTATCAAGGGAATTTGATTCAATGAATTATCCGCATGAAAGAAAAATGTAGGTTCGAATTTTATTAAGGATCGGATTACACTGTAAGTAAAATTTCAACTATTGAAATGACACACGAAAACCCCGAGACACGTAAATTCGTAGAATTCAGTGGCAAACACAGTTTTGAAGAGTCAGGGCATTTTAACAAGATATTTAGATTTTAAGTTTGTATTGACTCAAACAATTTTTTGATTAAATTTTAGTGAATTGACTTCGAAAACTCTTTTGCAATGACTTTATTTATTGATTTTTTTCATATTTATTTACTATTTATTAATGTTTGCAATCAAAAAAATCAAAATTTTGTTCAGAAAATAAAACGATGATGTTACGTATACGTATTGGTGTATATTAACTGGAATTAAACACATCCCAGTGTAGAATTAATATTGGAGTATCATTATTTTTTTAACTAAAAATAATTAAAACTCCTTACCTTTTAGATTAATTTTAAAATAATAGTAATAAATAGTAAATAATTGGAAAAAACAATAAATTAAGTCATTAGAAAACAATTTTCAAAGTATTTTCGTTAAAATAAAATCAAAACATTGTTTGAGTCAATACAAACTTAAAATCTAAATATCTTGTTAAAATTACCTGACTCTTCAAAACTCGGTTCGCCAATGAATTCTACGGCCCAAAATTAAGTTTACGTATCCCAGGGTTTTCATGTGTTATTAAATTGATTTTTGGCTAAACACAAACATATTATTAAAAAAATCTTGCTCTAGTCTGAACAAAATTAAGATACATACATACGTCTTTACAGGGGTATTCATAAAAATTTTAAACAGTATTTCAAACCAATTTTAAGCAAAATTCGCTAAAATTGTATTCATAAACGAATTTTAGCTTAAAATACCTTTTTTAAACCTTGTGTAAATAAACGAATTTTAAAATTGTTAATTTTTATTTTAAACATTTTTGCAAAAAATTATCATTTTATTTGTTTTTGTTTAATAAATAATGGACATTCTATATTTGATCAAAAGAATTGGTAGGAACCATTTTTATTTGAAAAATGTGATATTTTTACTTGTATTTTGTTAGAAAGTATAACAAAAATTAAAAAAAATCGTCAGACCAAAATTTACAAAAAGAGGATCGACCTGTTTTCAATTCCGGATAAAGAATTTTAGCAGAAATAATATTTTTTGATATTATTTATTGAAAGTAAACTAGTGGTGTGTTGTTTAATCAAAACAAAGAAAATAAAACCGGTTATTTGAATACTTTTTTATCTTCAATAAAATCATTATCTATGTAACACTTTTACTGGGCATTTTGTTTTGACTCTTTTTATTTAATAAACAAGTTTTCATAAATTTTTTATTTTATAAAAACAATATTTTTCTGAAAGATTACAAAAAAATACAAAGAAACGAGTACCGTATAGTTTAGTAATCATTGATTTGCATCATTACGATTAATGTGACAAATAAAAAAAATACAGTGTTGCCATCCTCAAGTTTAAAAACATTAAATCGTTTTTTAGTTAAAATACTGATTATGAATACGAATTTTTAATAAACCTTTTTAGGTTCAAAATTTTTTTTACTAAAATGCATTTGAAACTTGAATTAAGATTTTTTTATGAATACGGCTGTTAATATTTAAATTAATCACCCTTATTCTAGTTGTCGTTATCAATGTAGTCGTCGTTTTTGAGTCAACATCACTTTGCCTCGACGTCGACATCACTTCGACACCAAATTGGTATTCTAAAACAGTGTTGTAACGACGTTGACAGTTTATCGATTTAAACAAAAACACATCTCTAAAAATTGAGTCGGCAGATTTATTTTGTTTATTATTTTTGCGAAAAAATGTTTTTTATGTGTAATTTAAATTCTGATACCAGTGATGAAGAAAATAAAGAAAATCTAGTATTGGAAAGAAGACTTATCATACAGAAATCCAATATATTTAATCTGCCGGATAACAAGTGAGTAGCAAAATCAAAGTCTGTTACTTTAAAGAATGTTAATCTTCTATTTTTTTTAAAAAGGTTTGAAAGTTACTTTCGGCTGAATAAAACAGCCTTCAAAGATGTGCTGGAAACAATAGCACCTAATTTGAAAACCGGAATCAAATGCACATTTATTTCCAAAACAATAAAGTTGGCAGCTACATTAAGATTTTTAGACCAGGGGTGTTGGAAACGACTTTAACTTAGGGTTCAGCTGTTTCTGAAACTGTAGAAGATTTGCCACAGCTTCCTCCAGCGGGCTCAATATAAATTGCTTAAATCTTCCGCCACCTGTAGCATTACACTCGGCTTTGTTAGCTACCATTTTCTTTTTAACTTTAAATTTTAAGTCTCGCCAAACCTATAAATAAATTTTGTTATATTTTTATAATGCACTTTATATGATCATGCTTTCTTTACCTTCTGCCATCCATCTCATATTATTCTCGGTAGGCCAAGTGCATTTAATAAATTTGATATTTCTTCCCATTTTTTCCGTTTTTTTTCAGTCATTACTTTTCCTCAAGTCGTTACTAAAAATTGTGTCGACAAAATCAGAGTCGTTTCAAGACAATATCGGCGTCAAATTTTCTTACAGAATACCAAATACTTGTCGACAGTTATCGATTATTTTCGATAACGACAACGGGAATAACAATTTCAAAAAAAAAAATGTGTCGATGACGACAACTAGAATAAGGGTGAATATTTTGGTAAAAATACAAAATATATAAATTACTGATACTTTTGTAAATTGTAAGATGCCTCACGACCACATTTTTAATTGTTTATAGTACTGGCTATATACGGAATATTTTTAATTAATGTACTGACACACTGCTGTATATTTAAAATTTTAAGTATTGGGGAAATACTAGTGTTTCCAATTCGGTTAATCGATCAACCGATTCCTCGATTAATCGCCTCTATGACATTACTTATGTTATAAAAACTATACTAGAAAACAGTTATTGAAAGTTCTATGAAAAAAATTATATCAACTAAAACGTAACACGGAATTTTGTTTCAAAGAGGACTTGTCAGGAATATGCGTGATATTTATATATTTTCTAATAGATAACCTATTTATTTCTAAAGCTTAAACCATTTAGTGAAAGAGTCAGGGGACAGACAGTTCTATCAAAACTTGTTATTGAATTTTTTTTTTTTTGAAGTTAGCTCTTTTTTTTATATGCATGGTTTTTTTTATTCTGGACAGTGAAAGAAAATTAAAACTAATTTAATCGACACTATCTATTTAAAACACTATCTACACTGCGTTTTTAAGGGTTGACTTCCACTTAACGGGTCTGACATTTCCTTTTAAAGAGTCGTCAGATTCCTCTGCAAAAACCCAAGATTTTAAGGCATGATTCTTTAAAAAATCTCAGGATGTTTTGAATTGTCCTAAACAAACACTTTAAAAACCAATGCGATAGACTTAACTTGATATTTCAGCTTAAAGCAGCTCTTTGTGGTGTTATTAATAATTTCTTTTTTATTATGCATTAAACGATTAATCGACCCTAATAACCGATTAATCTTTTTTCTTTAATTTTTCGAATAATGACCTAATCGATTAACAGAATAATTGGAAATACAAAATCCAATGCTGTATCAACGTGGGCAAATATCTACGCAAAGCGTATTTTGTTGTTATAATTTCGTTATCATTCCGACCCATTGCTAGTACATGTACTATCGTCTACAACACCGTGCCAGTACTGTGCCCTTCATATTTTTCTACCTAGGTCAAACTCAAGACATTGTTTCTTAAACATTTATAATTTTAGTTGTAAACAGATAGAACCACAATTCTGAAAAAGCAGCATGAAAGCACGCATCCTTAGTTTTCTTTTACTGCTATTCTTGTTTGCACAATAAATAGACCAATTTAGAGGAGTTACATCTTGGAAGTAGTTATTATATGGGTTCGGGACGTCAACAGCTATTAAAAGAAAGTCAACTCACACCAGAATAGTTCATCTGACTAGATGTATCCAAGGAAAACGTATTACTAAAAAGAAAATAATCAAACAGAGAAGTCTTACACCCCAGCCCATATACTAATTTGTGGGTACACAATTATGGTGGTAAATTAAAATCGTTGTCGCATAGAACGCACCACGACAGAATCAATTGGACAAAAAATATACGTATTAGTATCTCCCATCGGAAAATGGAATAGAACTCCCATATATGGACAGGAGCTTCAAAATCTATTTGGAGCTTTTGGATAATGGAGGGCGTCTGCACTCATTAATGACAAGGCATGCAGCTCTATTGACTCATTGGAGCATCGTCGGACTGTGAATTGTGTATCATTGTTCTATAGATATTACCATGGGAATTGTTTTGCCAAGATTTGTGAATACTCGCTTATCCAGTAGAGCGCATCAATGAATAAGCTCCCCACGGAGGTCTTGCCTGCTATCTACAACATAGAGAAATTCAAGTCAAATGCTCATAAACACTACTCCCTCTTTTCTTCTTCCCATAACGTATTTTCCTAATTCGAACACAATCTACTGCATTAGTAGCTCCTCCCCTGAGTGTTGGTCTATCTTAAAAAAAAACTGGGGTGGCCATGCTGAGTTGAGTATTGCAATTCGTTTTTTTTTTTAGTCAAGCACTTTTCAACTCGTCGTACTATTTAAAATAATCAACATTTCGTGAAACTTTACGATTTTTGGATTATTTAATCTTCAAAAGTCATACTAATTTAGGATTTAGCTGTGTACTCAGTAAATAAATTGATTGAATTCCGTAGATTTGAATTGGGCCGAATGAATTTGAGAGTATGAACTTTCTGAGACGCATTAAAAGATGCAATTTAAAAGGAATTTCATTCCATTTCATTCATTCTGATTGTGCTATTATGAAGGCGTATGAGTTATATTAACTTAATCCAAATATAACTCATACGTACTTTTTGATTACATTTATTTTAATTTTAAAAAAATAACTCATACGTATCGGTATAATATTAAATCTTACTGAGACACAGATTAACAGATTTTAATATTTGGGGTACAGCAAAAATATTGTAGTGTGAAGATTGCTTTGATTTTCTATTTGAATTTTAAAATTTTCTTAAATGTCCTTCAACTTTTATTTACCTACACTCATATTTGTTCTTCCTGGTTTAGTTTCCTTAAAATAAAAATGCTGGTTTTTTATATTCTATACCGTTTTTTTAAATATATATATTAATTTTGTATAAACTGAATTTATTATTTATTTTGTATTTGTGTATAATGTATTATTATTTATTTTTTTATTGACTACTTCAACAATTTAAACATACATCACTCACTTTAACATATATAAAAATATATAGAAATATAAAAACAAAAATTTATTATAATTATGTTTCATTTTCATCATGAATATATTTTTAAGCTTTAACAATAAAGAAGAAAAAATTACGAAATATAAAAAAAGTAATCCAGACATTTTTAATAAAAAAAAATTGTATGCTTTATAAAAGAGAAATACATAAACCGCATTTTCATAAAAGATTTTAATTAATGTATTAAAAACATACATAGTTATGAATAATAATTTATTAGATGCATATGTATTCAAAATACACACACTTACAACTTATGATAAAAATATATAATAATAAATTGATAAAGAATAATAAAAAAAGCATTTAGTTTGAAATTCTTAAAATTGCTTGTGAAATATAAAATTATTTATTTTGACATTTAAATTTTTTGATATTTAAACTTTTTAATAAAATATTTTATATTTCTTTAAGCAAGTTTTAAGTTTCAATAAAAAAAATTCACATTTCTTAAAAGAATAAAGAAATCATTTAATTTAGTCTTAACAACTAAAATAAAAATCATAAAATATTACAAAAAAAAAAAATTGATACTGTTATATTATCGACAAAACAATAATAAAAACAAGCAAAGATTATTAATAATAACATGTGAAAAAAATAGTTAAAAAATAAAAACACTTCCAAAATATAATTTGTGTTTTTTTATTTTTCTTTTAATCTCTTAGGCAAACGCAAATGACGTATCTGTTTCCATTAACATTTCCTCCACGCGTAAACCTATACGCTTACGATTAACATCGATTTGTACTATTGATACGGTAACGCGATCACCAATATTTAATTTCATTGTACCCATATTACTGATGTGTATTAAACCATCACATTCAACACCAATATCCACAAATGCTCCAAAGTGTGTTATATTGGTAATGGCTCCGGTTAAGACATCACATTGTGATAACTCGGTTAGTTTTGTAAGACCTTGTTTGAATAGGGGCCGCTTATCGAAATCACTCCGATAATCTTTGAAGAGCTCACGTTGCAAAGCTTGAAAAACAACATCCAACTACAAAAGAAAAGCAAATTTTTTTAAGGAAAAATCAAAAGAATTTTATATTCTGAGATGGTTTAACAAAAATCTCGAAATCTAGCAGTCTTATGCATTAAGTTTTTAAACAGTTTAACTAATTGTTTTTAAGCTAATGTGACAAAAACAGTATGTACAGGTTGGTTGAAAAGTTCCTGTGCTCACCAAGAGATGGCACTGCTATCTCCAAACTTTTTTTTCTCAAGTTGGTATAACTGTCCTGAGAACACATGCAAAGTTGCAAGTCATTCTGTCAATTCTTTCTTTGTTTACAAGCCATTTGAAGTTGACGTGTCATTAATTTTTTTTAATATGGAAAAAATTGAATATCGTGCAGTCATTAGATTCTTTGTTTTGAAGGGTTTAAAAGCAAAGGAAAAGAAGTCCTCACCTTCAAAACGCACCGTTGAATTTTGGGCTGGTGAATTTAAACGTGGTCGTACCAGCCTTGAAGACGATCCACGCGAAGGACGAAGATCCAAGTTTGACTAAGCGTGAAATTGCTAATGCCATAGGCATCTCAGACGAACGAGTACTCCATATTTTACATGAAGAATTACGTATGAAAAAACTGTTTGGAAAGTTAGTGCCGCACACATTAACAATTCAACAAAAACTGGATCGAAAACAAATTTCTCAGGGTAATTTGAAGCGTTTTAAGCCGAATAAAACCGACTTCTTGCGTCGTTTTATAACTATGGATGAGACTTGGATTTACCACCATGATCCTAAATTGAACGTTTACAGTTGACTGAAGCTGGTTGTTCAGCTCCAAAGCAGATGAAGTCACAACGATCAGCAAAGAAGGTTATGGCATTAGTTTTTGGGATGCAAAAGGAATTTTGTTGATTGATTATCTTCAGAAAGGTAAAACAATCAACTCTGAATATTATTGCAGCCTTTTGGGTCAGCTGGATGAAAAAATCTTGAGAAAAGACCTGGTTTAAAGAAGTAAAAAATCATTTTTCATCAAGACAATGCACCTGATCACAAAAGTGTTTTGACGATGGCTAAATTCAAAGAATTAAAGTACGAATTGAATAAAAAAATATATTTCGTAACAAAAACAGTATTCTTTTATTTCGAGCGCAGGAACTTTTCAACCAACCTGTAGTTTATACATATGTACTATTTTAATAAGGAAAAATTTAATAATCTGTTAAAGTGGGGCAAAGCCCGCTACGTTGTAAGTGTAGAAAATGGTTGCCCGGGCTAGCGCCCGACAGAATTCGGAATTCCCAGGTAATTACCCGGAGTCGACAATTTTTACCATGTCCCAAACCAAAATTCTAAGATGTATCTCAATGAATTAGCCCATACTCCAGGTAACAGGGTTTTCCCTTTAAAATGTAGCTGAGTTATGAGTTAGCACATACTCCAGTTCACATATTTAAAATATCAGGTTTCTGGCTAAATCGGTGTGGGCAGACCGTTAAGGAGGAGACTGTTCACCTTTTTGCACCTCCCCGTAGATATTTACTAGGTGAATGTCTACACCAGAGGAGGAACCTTTGCACCAAATTTCAACTTTTCCGCTCCAGCGTTTTAGGCAAGGGTAAGAATTTCTCCCTTTTCTGTCCATCACCGTTGGATTTTCCAAAAATTACACTGCAGATGAAGCCTGCATACTAAATTTCAACTCCAAGAATAGCATATTTTAAATTTCAAGTTTCTCGATATAGGGGTTTGGGCAGGCCGTGAAAGGTGTTTTTCCCCGTCCATAGTTTCATCAAACCATTAAACAATCAAATTTTCACTTTTGCATATTTGAACTTTTGCAAATTCACACATTTGCAAACTTGCACATATGAACATTTGCAAACTTGCACATTAGCAAATTTGCATTTTTCTGTTAAAGAAAGGACATTTCATCCTTTTACACACCATTTTTACTACGTCCCTGGCTAAAATTCTAAAATGCAGCTTGTCAGTGAGTTAGTCCATACTCCAGGTAAAACATATTTAAAATTTCAGGTATTTAGCTATTTCAGTGTGGGCCGTTAAGGGGAGATTTCCCACTTTTTCCCCTCCCCGTACGAATTTATAAAAATCCCACCTGGCTGGATGTCTACACCAGAGAACTGCAAAATCAACTTTTTTCTTGATTTAATCATGCACAAAAATTCTTGTTCAAATTTAATAATTCAACAAAATTCACTGTAGAATAAAATCAGCATCATGTTACTGAACGCGTAATTCGGATCAGTTTGAATCATCTGTCGATTATGTTTTATGCAAATGTAATCACTCAACAAAAAGTCAGCGTTGAATAAATCAGAAAAAACAGAAACACACTTCATAAATGTACTTAAATCCGCTTTTTTGAATTTTTATTAGTAATACAATACTAAAAATATTCTTCTTTGTGAGATAAAAATATTTTTTTGGAAAAAAAATTTAGGTCGATATCTCAGACTTGCCTAATACGGAAAAATTTAAATATTGTCTAAATTTTTTTTCCTCTATTTTTATTTTGATTGGAAAATTAGGCAATATTTAACTTCAACCGGATTATGCGAGCCTGAGATATCGACCTAAATTAAAAAAAAAAAATTTTTCTCAAAGAACAATATTAATTCTAAAAAACGGATTTTAGACCCACCCTAATGTATGAAATGTGTTTCTACCAAATTACCCCCTTTCTATAGATAATAAACTATTTTGTTTTAATTATGAATACACACATACGCGTTGTTTGTTGTTTTTTCTGATTTATTCTACATTAAAACAATTATTGTTGGCTCGAACGAACAGAATAAAATCAATGGTATGAAAACGACCGATGATTTTAAATCAGTGACACAACAATTTGCACGTCGTTTGATTGATTTAAAATCATCAACAAATATGTGTGTTGGAATATATTCAGCGTTTGAACGCAAACACATATTTATTCTTGTGTTGATTGCGTATGAACGTTTTGCAATCAGCAGTTGCCGTTCTTTGATGTCTACACCTCAGGTGGAACCAATATACACAATTTCAACCTTCCAGCTCTAACGGTTTTGGCAGGCCGTCCAGGGGGAGAATTTTAGCCTTTTGCCCCTCCCCGTTTTATTTTTCAAAAATCACGTCATCTGTTATATGCACTTGAGAAGTTGATATTTGGAATGCAAGCTACTAAATATCAACTTCCCATGTCCCAACGGTTTGGGAAGGCCGTCGAGGTGGAGAATTTCACTTTTCTGCCCCTCCCAGTTGGATTTTTCAAAAATCACGTTTTTGGTGTTTTCTACACTGGAGAAGGAGCCTGCATACCAAATTTCAGGTCCAACGGTTTGGGAAGGCCATAAAGGGGGATACTTTTCGCCCTTTGAACTCCTACTTTTACCACATCCCTAGTCAAAATTCTACAATGTACCTTATTAAGAAACACATCCCAGAAAGGCGTATTTCAAATTTGTGGTTTCTAGCTTAAGGGGTTTAGGCAGACCCTGAAAGGGAATTTTGTCCCGAAGAAATTTCCAAAAACCCCGTCTTAGCGGATGTCTACGCCGGAAGGGGAACCTACATACCAAATTTTAGCTTTCTAGCTCCAGCGGTCAGTCAGTCAGTGACGTTATTCCTTTATATATGGAGGTAACTCATTCTGCCTCTAAATGAGTGAAGAAATATATATGACTCTTGCTAGATATATATATCAATATCGGTAACTCATTATTTCATAACTTCAAAAATATTTGTAACGTTTCGAAGTAAAGCAAAGGATAAATGAACCCTTTCCAAGTATGTAATACATGAAATAATTCCAAGCCTTTACCAAAATTTTGCTTAAAAATTTTAAATGTTAACAATTTGTAAATTTAATGCAAATGGCGGCATTCTACTATATATTGGTTAAAATTTTAAACATTTGTTTAAAAGAAAAGACAACAAAATTTCTATACTTACTCTTTCTTTAGGTAGTTTAAAATCTTTAGCTAAATCTGTCATATCAGAGAGATTTTTATAATTTTCTATCTTTTGTATGAAATCACGTGTACCAATATTTTTTAAATCTAACTTGCATTTTGAAATAATTCTGAAAAAACCAAGCAAAAAGCATTAAAGAAAGTTTAAAGATATAAAACAGTTACATACTTTTTAGCAACCATATAACTTTCAGGATGTACCCAAGTACAATCTAATAGATTTTCAATAGTGCCACCTAAACTACGTGGATCTATGCGTATAAAACCAGCACATTGTACAAAAGTCTTTTCACCAATCGATTTGACTTGTAGCAAATCTTTGCGAGTACGGAATGAACCATTTTCCAAACGATGTTGTATAATTTTTTCAGCTTTTTTCTCAGTTAAACCAGCAATGTGTCTATAAAAAGATTGGCAAACAGATAAGATTATAAGTACTGTTTAAAGAAAATCCCCTGCTGCTTAAACTTACTTGAGTACAGTTATACTGGCTGTATTAATGTCCACGCCTACATAACTGACACATTCCGAGACCACTTCATTTAGAGATTCCGACAATTGTTTTTCATTTATATCATGCTGATACATGCCCACACCAATATGACGTGGTTCAATTTTAACATATTCACTTAAGGGATCATTTAAACGTCTGGCTATGGACACTGCACTTATTTCATTCATATCCATTTTGGGAAATTCCTTTTTAGCTATTTCACTACAGGAGTAAATGGACGCTCCCTGTTCTGAGACAATGCTGTAGCGTATACGTGCAGAATCTAAAACGCCTAATTCGAAAAGTTTTGAAAGCCAAAATTCCGTTTCACGACAAGCAGTACCATTACCTAAAGCAATTAATTGGCAACTGAAATGAAAACAGATAATATTAGATTATAAAATATTTTAATTATAATTGAATTTTTTGAGCTTAAGGTTGGTTTTAAAAATAAAAATATTACTATTTATTTTTCAATATTTCGCCACTACATTGTGTAGCATCTTCAGCAAATAATAATTATAATTAGCGAAATATTGAAAAAAAAATAATAATATTTTTATTTATAAAAAAAACCAACCTTAAGCTCAAAAAATTTAAGAAGTTAAAATAAAAAAAGTTAAAAATAATAATTATAATTGTATAGAAAAATTCTCAAAATCTTGTCAATTTTATATCTAACAATCAAATGTATGTGTGTTTCGTTTGTTACAGGTTTTATGTTTTGAATGTATATTTTCTAATAAACTTTGGTATGCATGAAGTTGGCAAGAAAATATTTTTTGGCAATTAAATGCTTTTGAGAAGTCACTGTTTTATAATTATGTTCGATTTCCCATTAATTCCTATATGACTCTTGCTAGTTTCTAGATTTTAGTTCTTTTTTTTTTTTTGCCAACAATGACACTGCCTTACCGGCCTTAATTTGACAAGTTTATATTTTTTCTAAAGATCAACCATAATCTTTTTATACTCATTATTTTTCACAGAAGTTGGTTTCATCTCACTTCTTATTAGCATTTTTATTAATGAAACTAGCAAGTGTCATATAGGCTTTATTGGCAGTTTTTAACAAAGTTTTTAAAGCTGGATCATAAAGTCATACGGTTTCTTTAAAAATTACTGAACTACATAATTTAGCTTCTAGGATATCTAACACGCACAGTAAGGATCTCTACAGTTTTCTTTTCTTTTACTACATTTACACTTTACCAAAAACTAGTAGTTTTTGAAAACTTACTATTATTTACTTGTCAAACTCCATATAAATTTTGAAGGAAAAACTAAGTTTTTAAAAATCGATAGTTTTATAGTTATAAATCTGTGGTTTTTCGCAGTAATGATTATCACAAAATCAAATGTTTTTATTTAAAACAGTGAAGGGCATTTTTCAGTCCCTATACACGCGTGTAAAGACTGGAAAATGCTGCTTGCGCGACGTTGGCACACGTACACTAAGTCCCGGTTTACATACAGCAATTTTTCTTTCAGCAACATTCTTAAATTCTCTTTTGATCCTATATTCATGTCCACACTGCGAAAGACTCGTTTTGCAATTTTAGTAACTTTTACATATAAAAAAAGTACAAATTAGAAAACACAAGAGAATCGTGAATACAAGCAAGTATGTACACCTTTCCGTTCTTCTTACCGAGACTATTAGATACTTCATGTGGGTAAGGATAATTCAGTGTTGTCAGTTTTTTTTAAGGCTTTATCCTCAAATAATGCTCTTTCATCCCAAAAAATCCCCAAATGGTTATTTTCTGGTCCCCGAAAATCCCCAAAATGTTTTTAACCAAAATTCATGTTTTTTTTATTAAATTTATTTAAAAAACATATTTTTGTAATGTAATTCATTTGCAGAGGTAATTTGCACATATACATAAATTTATGTTATTTCTACTTATGACAAATTTAAGTTAAAGAGAACGAATTATTTTAACCCAATACCGGCTAGGGAATTTTTTTCGACTCTGGTATTCAATTTTTGTGGAGACAAAGCAAAAATAAATGGAAGTGATTTTAAAGGAAACAATTTTTCATTAACTTCAAAGTATCATTTAGTTTTGATTTAGCTCTTCTAAAGCAGTTATTTTTCACAACTTCAAAAAATGTGATTTTAAATGAAATTAAATCTTTTGAAATCTAAGACAGGTAACTTATTTTAAAAACAACCAAGTTTAAACATTAACACAGATATTTCCATATAAACTTTGGTTATTTTGAAACAAGTTATCAGGTTTAAGTGATTTGTATCAATTTTTAACTTACAATTTTTTTTTCTTCCATATTTCATATTATTTATTGGATCTTCACTTTTAAAAACTGTGAACTAACAATAATTATCCAAATCTTAAAACTAAATGTTAATTATTAAGTCCAGCCAGTGCCAGACTGATGTTATGTGGTTTAACTGAGACCATTATTTCTCCTTATTATTAGCGGACCAGATCCGCAGTGTCCCTTCTTCTAAGACGCTGGTGACCGTGATTATTAGTTAAGGTACGGGCTAGTATATTGGGATGTGTTTCCAGTTTTGTTAAATAGCGTTGACAGTGTCTAATAATTTCATCTTTGACCAGGGTTCCATTCAGATCTTTATGTATGTTGTAATTCCTAACGTACCAGGGTGCGTTCGTGATCGTCCTCAAGAATTTATTTTGCATTCTCTGAATTTTCCCTATATTAGACGCAGAGGCAGTACCCCAGAGCTGAATTCCGTAGCACCATATGGGTTTCATGATCGAATTGTAAATGACTAATTTGCAGTCCAGGCCTAGTTTAGAGTTTTTGCCAGTAAGCCAAGCGAGTTGAGCAGTTTTTAGCCTCATCTGAGTTATTTTCGCATCTATATGATTCTCTGAATTTTCCCTATATTAGACGCAGAGGCAGTACCCCAGAGCTGAATTCCGTAGCACCATATGGGTTTCATGATCGAATTGTAAATGAGTAATTTGCAGTCCAGGCCTAGTTTAGAGTTTTTACCAGTAAGCCAAGCGAGTTGAGCAGTTTTTAGCCTCATCTGAGTTATTTTCGCATCTATATGATTTTTCCACGTGAGTCAAGGTGAATACCGAGATATTTCACACATGTGTGTTGGGGTATATTCAGATTATTAATTTTAATGGGTGGACACGTCTCTTTTCTCAGTGTGAAAGTAATGTGGATACATTTCTGTTCATTCACCTTAATTTTCCACTTATCCAACCAAGCTTCCAATTGTGAAATGTGAGTCTGTAACATTCTAGGCGCTATTTTTGAGTCATCGTGGACGGTTAAGATTGCAGTATCGTCAGCGAAAGTCGATGTGTGGGTATTAATATCTAATGGCATGTCTGAAGTATAAACGATATATAACAGAGGACCCAAAATGCTACCTTGTGGAACTCCGGCTTGTATATCTTGAGGAGAGCTGACAAAACTTTTTTCAGCAAGAGTGAATTTCGATTTGTTATATAGCTTTCGAGAAGCTTGTGAGTATTTGTTGGTAACAAAAGTTTTATTTTAAATAGTAGACCTTCATGCCAAACCTTATCGAAAGCTTGTGAAACATCTATAAAAAGGGCAGAGCAGTATTTTTTCTCCTCGAACATTTTTCCGACAACAGTAACTAGCCTGTGGGCTTACTCAATGATGCTGTGTTTTCTCCTGAATCCAAATTGGTGTGCTGAAATACAGTTGTTTTGTTTCACATAAACAGTTATCTTTTCCATTAGGATTTTCTCGAACAGCTTTGACAAATTGGATAATAGGCTAATAGGCCTATACGATTCCACTTTTGTGTGATCTTTGCCTGGCTTGGGTATCATTTTAACGAGTGAAACTTTCCATTCTGGGGGATAGTATTCAAGGCGTATAATAGCATTAAAAATAAAGAGAATTATCTTTAATGCTATACGGGGTAACTCCAAGAGCATCTTGTTACCGATTCCATCGATACCAGGAGTTTTTTTGGGGTTTAGTTAAAAAATAGCCTTTTCGACCTCTCTCATCTCAAACGTCAATCGGGTAGCTGCAGATTTTAAATTCTTATAATCGTAGTTATCAATATAAAAAGTAAAAAATTTATTGTAGTAAAAATTGCAAGAATTTCGAATAAAGTAATTTAATAAATAAGGTCCAATGAATGTCTAGTAATTTAACCAACTGTAAAGCTGAAACTTTATATACAACAAATTTGTCAGTTAAATTCCCAGGTAGACCCTAATGGACATTGTAAAAATGAGGCTAAGGCCCGATTACAGATGTTCTGTTCAAATTTAAATTACAAATTCAAAATTTATTTCGAAACACGTGGTGCTTTACGGCACCACTCGCTAAAAAACTACTACTTTTCAGGAGAGACAAAAAAAAAAACGTTTTCTAATAAACTTGTAGAAAAAATTTCATTACTTTTTAAATAAAAAAATAATAATTAAAAAATTTCACTTTTTTTTGTCTCCCCTGAAAAGTAGTAGTTTTTGATATACACAAATTTGTATAACTTAAAACTATTCACAGCTATAGAGATGTAACAGCATTGTGCATTTGGGTATTGAGGACTCAATACTAAAAACAGTTCAATCAATACTTCCAGAGTTGTATTTTTCTGTATATAAGCGTAATTTGGTTTGAAAAACATTATGAAAATGTTAATATATTAATATAACCCCGTATTGAGTAGTATCGAATTAATACTTTTAAGTATTGAGCAGCATCGAATATTCTAATAAATAAAATATTCTAAGTAATAAAATTTAAAAGAAGAAAATATTGTTCATATTTTATTCCCAAAAATCCCCTAAAATTTTATTGTTATCCCCAAACAGAAATATTTAACCACATGCAAGAAATAAAATCCCCAAAACTGACAACACTGGGATAATTAAAGTTCGGCTGTTGCTTTGTTGTCATTTCGTCAAAGTAAGTCAAATCAGTTGCGGTTCGGCACTTCACAGGGTATACCCTGTGCGGCACTTGATGAAATTTAATCATGCACAACTTTTTAAAATACACTGAACAAATTTTTTGTTGATAAATGGGAAAATTATGTTTTTTTTTTATAGTAATGATTTCGTTTGTTTAACTCAATACAGAATCCGTAAAAATCTCATTAAAATTAACAACAGTCTGTAACAATAAACGACTTTTCATTTATTTTGTTTATTTAAACCAACGGTTTCCAAATGGGGTTGTCGCGACCCCTGGGGGTCCGTAGCTGCATTCAATGGGGTCGGCGAAGAGTTCGGAAAAAATATGAAGGTAATATTAGTTCTGTTCGTTTACTCAATAATTTGTATAAATATTTACTGGATGGCGTTCGTTTACACAAATAATCAGTAAACAGAAAAAAGAGAGAATAAAATAACAGTTCTTTCTTTACTAAACAAATTTTTGCCAAAAAGAATTTTCAAGCAGAAAAAACATATGGTTGAAAAACACTTTAAAAATATTTGTAAATATACAAATAAAAATGTTTTACAACTACGTTGTTGTATGCAAATTAATGTTTCCAACTATTCAACCCTGCCGGTTAATCAGATATTCGGTTCGATTAATCGGAAAAATTGGCGATTAATCGATTAATTTTTAGAGAAATCTGACGACTCTTTAAAAAGAAAATGTCAGACGCGTTCAGTGGAAGCCAACCCTTAAAAACGCAGTCTAGATAGTGTTTTACCGAAATGGGACATTTTGTCGATAAAGTTGGTTTTTATTTCCTTTATATGACACTGTCCAGAATATAAAAAAACCTAAATAAACAAGAGCTGCCTTCAAAAAAATTCAATAACAAATTCTTAAAAATATGTTTTTGCGAAATTCACAAAGTTTGATAGAACTGCCACTGTTCCCTGATTTTTTTTGACTAAACAACTTTATTCTACTGAAGTTCTTATTTCATCAAAATTTGTTGATAAATCATATGAAACAAATTTTCATGTAAATTTTTAGTTTTTATAATTTTTTTTTATAGAATTTTAAATGAAACTGTTTCTTAGAAAATACATTTTTCGAATTTAAATCTATTTTATATTATTATTTTATAACGGAATACTCGCTTGTCCAGTAGAGCCCATCCCTTTGTCGTCGATTGTCCAGCGAACAACACATTACAGGGAAAATTGGTTCATAACTCGGACTAGTCATATGTGAAATAAACTTCCTGACAAGGAAATTCAAGTCTAATATCCAAAAACACTACTCCCTCTTTCCTCCTCCTCATAACCTATTTTCCTGACATCAATACAATGCACTGCATTCATAGGGGGCAACCTCTGAGTGTTCATACAAAAAAAAAAACATAATTAACGCCATAGTGCTTGTTAAAAATATACCTAGTCATGTGATTCATTGCTAGGAAGAAGAATATAAATATTTTAATGTTTTTTGTTAAAGCTTTGCTTAGAGGTTCTAGCTTTTCTAAAACTTCGCGTTCTGATGAGATCGAAATACATGTATGCGGAGTTTGAAACTCTTATTTCAATTTTTTGGGCATGAAAATATAATTTTATATTATTTAAAAGTTATTTTTTAAAGGAATTGAAACAAAAATAAAAATTGTCTATCATATTTTCTAAAGCCTATATAACAAATAATTTGATTGTATTTTAGTTGATGTTTTTTTCTATGCCAAAGTTAAGAAAAGTAGGAAGATTTAAGAAAAATTACAGAAAAATTCGTATTAAAATTTGAACCGGTTAATTATTTGAGTTTTAAATTATTTGTTTCGACAATAACCGAAAAAGAGGCGATTAATCGAGGAATCGGTTAATCCATTAACCGAATTGGAAACAATAATGCCAATGTAAACCTAGAACTATTGGAAAATATATTATGAAAAATTTGCCTTACTCTCAATTGACCCCTTCTAGGACAAGCCCATGCTAAAGTGACCGGTCCTTTTCATATAAAAAAAGGTCCTGTGGCCGGTCCCTATCACAATGAACCGGTTACGTGACCTATCCCAGGACACGTCACATGACCGGTTCATTGTGATAGGGACCGGTCACGGGACCGATCACTTTAACATGGGCTTGTCCTAGGAGGGGGTCAATTGCCCTCTGTGACATGTCACAGGACTGGTCTAAAAGGACAAGTCGTGACTTAAACCGGTCATTACGTGATAGGTACTTTAGGAACCGGTGCTTTTTCACCTATCTCGTGATATGTTTTTCGGAGCCGGTTCAGCTTTCACCTATCCCGGGACAGGTCCCAATTCCCAACTGACCTCTTTTTTCCCGCAGGGTTACAAACTCTGATAAAAAGCCAGGTAAATGTATATGTGATGTGGTATTCCACTTCTTAGGACGTTTGAGAATCTGGCAATTTTTTGCTTAATTGAATACACATTATTTTTTCTAAAAAATTAGCAGAATATTGGTATATTTAAGAATCAATTTTTTTCATATTAAAATCACAGATTCTTAGAAGCTTCTTCATACAAAAGCTAACTTAATTGAAAGATTCTACCAAAAATTATTATCTGGTAAATATCTTAAATTCTGTAAATTCTTATGAAAACGTTTTTCCATCTTATTATTTATTCCATTTTTTAATTTTCGGATTTAAATATATTTATTTAAATATAAGAACTGAAAAATTTCAGAGGTCCGTCTGCCAATAGAAATTCCTCAAAGGGTCCTTCAAGAAAAAGTTAGTGGGAACCGGTGATTTAAACTATCAGCCCATTAACTATACAAAATAAATTTTTTTAACAAATAATTTAAAATAAAAATTTTAAGCGTAATTTGTAATTTAATCTTAAATAAATTTAAAAAAGGGTGGAACAACACATTACGCCATATGGGAAAATCCTGACTAACGCTACATTCTTACTCGTTTTTGGATTAAAATAAAGAAATTTCTTTCAAATGAGATACCTTTAACTTAAACATAGTGTTTAGTTGGATTTAAGTGTACTTTCGAATCGCATAAAACATAATTTTTTATCAAATATTTGTTGTGAAATAATTAATCACAAAGTTTTGTGACGCACGCTACAAAAAATGGAAGTAACTTTGAAAAAAGATAAATATAAGAGATTTCTAAAATAACTTATTTACAGGCAAAAAATTTATAGTTTTTAAGCAAAAGCCGTGAACCCTTTGGACGCACGTTACATTTTTTCTAGTAGTATATTAATAAACACAATTGAATATATTTTAACCAAAAAATTTATTTAATTTTTTTAATAACATTTTTTAATACAAATTTTTAAAATCTCAACCAACCAACTCAAAGCAAGTGCTGTGTAGCCTTTAGGAAATAAAGGGCGGTTAAATTTTAAATGCCGATGTAGAGTGTGAACCACACCTAAACGTCAAGTTTTTTTCTGCATTTCTTTTGACATTTCTCAATTTCAGACTAACTCAATTTGAACCATGGAAAGATACACAATCGAGCAACGCGTTAAAGTTACTCAGGCTTATTATGAAAATGGGCGTTCACATCAAAATGCACTTTGTGATTTTTTTGGTCAGCATAATCGACCAAATGTGTCCACAATCGGTATTATTGTGTAAATATTTCTGCAAATCGGGTCTGTAAGAAATGAGAAAACACCTGTGCATGCTCGCCAAGTTCGTTCTGCAGAAAACATTGCTGTTGTTCGCGATAGTGTGGCAGAATAGCCATCAACCTAGACTCGCCGTCGGTGTGCGCTATCGCGAGATCATAACGGAATTCTTGAAGCCAGAAATTGAGGATATTTATGTGTACGATATGTGGTTTTAACACGATGGTGCCACTTGCCACACAGCTAACGAAACAATGGCTCTTTTGCGCGACAAATTCAATGGCCGTGTTATCTCACGTGGTGGCGATGTCAATTGGCCGCCAAGATCATGTGATTTGACACCGTTGGACTTCTTTCTTTGGGGTTATTTGAAATAAAAGGTGTACATCGATAAGCCAGCAACAATTCAAGAGCTAAAGGATGAGATTATTCGGCATAAAACCTCAATTAAGCCTCAGGTGAGCCATTTGGACGATATTTTGTTCCATACATAATTGAACCATACCATATTATCATAATAAAAAGAAATGACAATAATTTCCTAAATAATTTGTGTTTTATTCAAAATCAACATCAGCCCAAAAGCCAATTTTTAATTTTTGTTATAATTCCTTAAAAAATTCTAAATCATGTACGTATATTATATTTTCATGTATTTCAGGACAAGGTTGCATTTGTTTTGGAAGACATAACAGAAAATAAATATTTAAACTAGGAATTCTGCCAATAAAATTCTTTTGAAATCGGTTCCCAACCAAATTTATTCTACTTATTATGTTAGAACAAATTCCATAGAACCAGAACCCGTTTACCTAAACTTTAATGATAAGAAACAATATAAATAACTAAAACTAGCTCCAGAAGTGTCTGGAATATCTGGTTGCTTTTAGAATAATTTTAAACAAAAATTGTCGGTGTTAAAACCGACAGAAAAAACATATTATATAGGGCAAGAAGTTGTTCAACAAGTCGTTAAATTATTGATCTAGTGCCCAGATTCTATAAGACGAGCGACGATTGTTGTCCACTTCTTACCAAACTGTTAAACTAAAAGATTAAAAATTACTGTCGTTTACCAAATTTGTAACAACAGTTTCATGAAATGTGGTAGATATTTAATTACGAAAGTGGACGATAAAAGAGATAATCGTCTTACCAAACCTGGGCACTGGTTCTGAGAAATAATAATAATTCTTAAATTTTAAAGCTGTTTCAACCTTATAAGCCTCCAGAATAGGCAGATGTTAAACAGAACATTTTAAAATGCATATTTCGTTCCAATAAATCAAAACACGTGGCTAAGTATTTTTCTAAAAAGCACTATGACGTTACAGTTTTTATTATTTTTTACTTTTCATGTACAGTAATAATTCAGTATTATTTTGGCCTCAACACCAAAACAACATATTAAAATTGTTTGCAATTGGAAATAACCAAAATTTTTAAGAACTGAAAAAAGTTGATTTGTCATAGAATTTTGAAAGAGTAGAAAAACTTAAGTAGAACCCAAAAAAGAAATCGTTTCTAGTTATTGACCTGACAGAATATGCGTATTCAAAAGTTTTATAGACTACGAGGATTTCTGAACTTTTTTAATAGAAAACCTCTTTAACTTTAAAGTCCAAACCAGAAAATTAAAGTGGCAGCGACAGTTCTGTCAAACTTTGAAAGGTTTGCTAAAACAATACAATATTTTTAAGAATTATTTATTGAATAGTGTTTAAGGACAGCTCTGGTTTGTTTAGAAAATATTCTACAATAATTTCTCTGCTGAAATCACTGTATACACTGCATTTTTTTTGTTTTAAATTTAAGGGTTTACTTGAGCACTCTGTATCCTTACTGGTGAAAGATGTACTTTTATTTTGCATTTAGCGATTAATCGATTAATTGCAAATTTTTCCGATTAATCGACCCGAATAACTGATTAAACAATTTTCGTCATTTTTCGAAAAATGCCCTAACCGGTTAAAAGGCAGAATAATTGGAAACACTTTTTAGTGCAATTTTTGAGAAAACTCAAATCGTGAGTATATAAAATTGATTTAAAATTATAGACGCACGCTACAACGCATGGACCTAACAACTCATATCTAATTGCAATTCTTCCGAAATAGTAAAAAAACTAATTTTTTTTTTTAGTAAAATTGAAGAGAATTGAATAAATAAAAATATGGCCTTCGATCGGACAACCTATGTTAACGCTAAAGTAATGATATGAACACCTTAAAAATGTTAATTTTTTGGATAACATTACGAGATCTAAGGTAGGGTAGGATTTGGTAACACTTTTTGTATTAATGATCATTCAAATACATTTTATTTTATATATTTATAATATTAGATATCTAGTCTAATGTTCCTTTAAAAAAAATTAAGTTGGATCGATTTAAAAAAATTTTTGTTGGTAGACTGTTTCTGGGACTTGCCCATATGTCGTTGTGATTTGACACGTATGTTGTAGATAAAGAGAGAACCAGTTGACATAAACAATAAAGCGTTACTGCTTGTTTGATCAATTTTCGGTATATTGGTCAGATCACCAGATCTGGCGGCGTTAGACTTTTCCTTTAGGTCTTTTTAAAATCTCGCGTTAACCACCGCAAACCATGCAAGTTATGAAAGCCAACATTAAGAAAGAAATCACCAATTTGGAGCCAGATGTTTTGCGAGCAGCAATTTTAAACTTTCTCATTCGGAAGATTCTACTGACAAACTTTTTGAGTTCGGAAAACATCACTATGTGACAAAGACATTGGAGGTGGCAAAGACATTTATACATAAAGAAATAACAATTGGCATAATTGCTTTCATGTCTATACTTTTCAATAGGTGGCGTTCAACTAACAAAAATAACAATACTCTGCATCATGGCTAAATCAACTAGCTCTTTGATTTGGCTTTCAATTATTCTATTAACAAAAAATATAAAGTTAAATTTTAAATTTTATTGATTAAACCTGTCAATATCACACTAATTTTATAATTTTAAAGTCAATAAAAACATTTAAAATTTAAAATTTTTTTGTGACAAAAAAAAATGTTCATAGAGCAAAATGGTATTTTTATCATTAATTTTTTATTATTTTTCAGTATTAAGGTATTGGGAAATGTATATTTCTGCTCATTCTTTCGTTCATAATTTTCTATGAACGCACGAAAAAATTGCAATAATGAACATTTATTTTAAATTTAAAGTATAAGGTGCACAAAAATATATATTTTTATAATTTTTGGCAAATATTCATTTATGTAACAAACGAACCAGAAAATCAGTATTACTCTGTTGCACATTGTAGCAAAATGTTACTAATGAAGCTCTGCATTAGGCAGCAAAATATGCCTAATGCAGAGCAAAGACATTAACTTCTTAAAGAGAGAATATTAATTGGAATTTTTCGTCAATAGATGGCGCATCTGAAAGTAAATTATCTCCAGTAGGCATATTCTGCTGCAGAGCTAGTCTCCATTAGCCATATTTGCTAAAGTATCTAACAGGGTATTATTGATTTTTAATTCGTTCGTAACATAAAAGAATATTTGCCAAAAAACTATGCAAAAATATATGTTTTATGTGCATATTATACTTTAATTATTTAAATCAATATTCATTTAGATGTTTAAGAACACAGTTTTTCAATTTATTTCATGTATATTTATTTATTTTTTTTTTTTTTTGAAAGAAAGAATTAACATAAATATGCATTTTCCAATTCCAATGTTCATTGTAAACTTTAGTTAAACACAACCAACAGTTGTCATTCATTGCTTGAATTTCTGCTATGGAATCAAAATATTTAAGATACATAGAATTTTACATCCTGAATCGAAATTGCTTTTTTTTTATTTTTTGCATGCAACATTATTGACAAATTTGCGAAATGATCAACGTTTTGTAACCCCACATTTACAACATACGATAGTAAAATGACACCAAAATAATTATCGTTTTGCTGTTGGATTTCTAGAGTTATAAATGCAATATGATACTGAAACAAATATAATTTTATCATTCACATTGCTTAAATGACCAGTTGTGTGGACCAGAGTAATTATTTGTTATTGTAAAAGTTAAAAAAAAACATACCTGTGTTTAGTTAATATTTTAGCCAATTGTTCACCCCAATGCTCGGGGTCTGCATTACGTTTATGAGGATATAAAACTCCCGTCTCCAAAACATCTGCTGTTTCCGAAATTAAAGCATATTTACAACCATTTGTAAATCCGGGATCAATACCCATAATGCGTTCTCCCTTCAAAGGTGACATCAACAATAATTGTTTAAGATTTTTAGCAAATACATCAATGGAAGCTTTTTTGGCCAAGTCATTTAAATCTGATCTTATTTGGCGACTTAGTAAAGGTTGTACTAGAAATCACAAAAAAAAAAGAAAAATAAATATTAAAAATACACATTTCAAAACAAAAACTTTTGTTTCAAATTAATTTGGAACGAGAAAAGCACTTATTACGTAATGTGCTAAAATCTAAAAAACTTATTTAGAAAATTGTGAAAAATAATTTTAAGAAAATTTTCAGTGGACGACGTTTTAAGAATTTAGGAAAAAAATATTTTCAGTAATCAAAACTAAAACTGAGCAGCATTAACGTGATGTAACCAGTTGAGCAGGGTTCACTGGGCAGTTAAAGATGTGACTTGAATTGAGGGAACCATTGTTACAGTTATTGCAAATATCACTTTTATTGAGATATAATCTAGACATGTAGTGATTTAGTCTTGTACACCAGCCAGATCTAAGTTATGACAAAATGCGTCTTTAGTACCTAGTGAGCGACAGCTCTGAATCATCTATGGGGGGAGTTCTACCACCAAAGAATGTGTTGTTAGATTTGAGCCTGTTGTAGATATTAACACTAAGATAAGTCTAAGCCTTCGTGATAGCTTTTAGATTACCGCAGTAAAGAACAGGACAGTCATAAAATATTAAACTTACATTTCTTAGTATAGCATTCTTCAAAAGCTTTATTAAACACTTCAAAACGTAAAGCATACTTTTCTCCTTCTTCCATAAATATATTGCGTACATAACGTTCAATATCCTTTCTCACATAATCGGCTACAACTATTTTAACCGATAGAAATTTTTGTTTTTCAGCACGATTAATAGCCAATATTTGATGTGGTTTCATATAGCGTACATCATTTTGATAATCATAATAGTTTTCATATTTGGAAGCATCATTTTTATTATTACCCTTATGACCTGATGAAGAAGAGGTGGAGGCTAAATTTTTTGAAGTATCCTTCTCTTTACTGACTGGTGTCTTTACTTTAGAAGTTTTCAATACAATACGATGTACCCTTTGCCTAAGAAATAGAAAAGAAATTGGCATACACAACATGTGTTAATTGGGAAATTTCTACTTACAATCTTCTTAGTTCTTCCAAAACTCCTGTATGTTTACTTATGTTATGTGATATAATATGACAAATTGCATTTATGATTTTCTCTTCCGTATCCATATCTGGATTTTTACGATCCACCAGTGGTTTTATATGAACGAATGGCAATTCACCGTATAGTAAACGATCAGCATATTGTTCCAAACCTAATGCTTTAGCTCTTTCCGCCAATGAACCTTTACTGGCTGGTTTGTAAGGAGAATACTGAAATTTTAATACAATTGTAAAATTAAAACAAACAATATTAAAAATTAAGTTAAACCTACCAAAAACTCCAATTCTTCTGTAGTTTTTGCACACAGCATCTCTGTACGTATATCTTCATTGATAACATTTTCTTTTTCCAATTGTGTAACAATTGTCTCAGCCTTTTTACGTAAACTAACAATTTCCGTATAAGTATTCTTAATATCTCGCAATTTTTCCGGTTCAATATGATCGACTAAATCACGACGATAACGACAAATAAAAGGTATAGTATTTTCATTTTCAAACAGATGGACAATATTTCTAGCAGCTCTTGGTTCTATGTTGGTTGTTTCAGCCAATAATTCATCAATAGTCCAAACTTTGCGGCGCGCTAAGCGAAAATAAATGCAAAAATGTTAATACTATGAAAAAATGTGTCATAGTTTATTTCCAAATTACCCCAAAAACTATTTCTTCCTTGCATTCTTGTTCGTGGTTGTTCATCATAGAGACTATCATTGTTTACATTACTGGTATTAACCGTTTCCGGTTGTAAACACTGGCCATCTAATAAGTCATCAGTTAACTCCACTACATTCTGCTGTATGTCTTCATTATTTTCCACCGCATTTGGTGCTGTGTTTTCATCTCGTTTATCAGCTGCCTCAACGGTTTTTTTAGCTCTTGGTTTACGAGTTTTTGGTTCCTTTTTTTCTTTGCTAGCGTCTGAGGTCACTTTGGTTGCTGGCCTCCTTGCTGTGACCTTAATTGTACGCTGTCTTTTTTCGGGTGATCCACCTTCATAATCTTCGCTATCGGATATTTCTATAATTTTGGCCACATTGGTTGCGGCCCGTCTTTTAGGTCTAGTGGATAAGGACATGTTTCTTTTTTTTTTAAATCTCCGATATGCTGTCTTTGTTACCTTTTGTTTGCTTTAATTTAGCGCAAAAATACAAATTACTAAAGCTGCTTTTAAAAACAACTTACAATGAAGGCGACAGACAGCAGCTATATAAAATAAATTGTAATTTAAGAGATTGACAACACCAAAACAACTAAACAAAAAATTCTAGCAATATATATCTTTACTAATAAACAAATTATTGATGTCCTTTCAGAGGAAATGTTAATTTTATATTTCCAAGTTTTATGAATTTATGCATAAAAATTACAAAAATCCAGAATTTGCGTGTAATTGGGTTTGTAGCTGCAACCAGGGATGGAAAATTGTAAATTTTTTAGTGTTTCGTTTACATCTGTTTCTAAATCCCGAGACTTTAATGGATATCACAGCAATCTGCAAGCCCAAATCAAGTTTTCGATATTCTGGTGTGAGGAAAGCAGGTAATTTGCATAGCTTCCATTACTTTCCTACGCCGAAAGCAAAAATTAGAACCACGCAACACTTCTTTAGAATAATTGGATAATTTTTTGGTCTAAAATTTATTTCTTATGTTATTAATTTTTTTTACACTGGCAAACAGCGTTGGTAATTTTTCATGCAAAAAGTCTACAAAAAATCAAAACGCAGTGTTGTATTCTGTAAGTCTCCACATTTGTGAGATTTATTAAAAATCTCATGAATTGGCGTGATTTCATTTGTATGGGAAATCTTAAAGCGGCCAATAGACTATCAAGCATGCTGTCCATGCTGTACATGATGACTTCGTTTAATTGTTTTTGTAATGGCCATCAAACTACGCTATACATTTTCAAATGCTAGACATGTTGTATAGAGTATTCAAAAACCGGTCAACCGGTTTTTTTTAAGCCGATCGGTTTCTAATATTTTGTAAATTCGACGAAAACCGGTCTTTTTTGTTCGGTTGACCAGTTTTTTAATTACATCACCAACTGGGTTACTTGGTCCCTTGTATTTTTTCCAAACACTTTTATAATCTTTTTTTTGGTTATGAAGATTTAGATGTAAGTGTGATAGATTGCGATGAAGACCTAACTTTGAATATTTCAAATTCAAATAGTTTAATTTCTGATCTAAATACACAATAAGCAGTATTCAAAATCCTAAAAAAGAGACTGTACAAAATATATCATCATTATATGATAATTTCATATATCTTGATAAATGCGACAAAAGAACTGAAAGGTTGGAAAATTTATATCATTGTCTTTTGAATATTTGTCCAACATCTACTATTAGTGAAAGAGTATTTTCCACTTTTAGCTTTATCAAAAGCAAACAATAAAATCGTCTTAAAACGAAACATTTAAATTGAATATTATTTCTAAAATATTATTTTAGAAGTGAAAAATAGATTTTCTTTTTACATATTTAAAATGTAATATTAAAAAAAAATTATTTAATGAAAAACGTTTTAAACGTTCAAATTACTAACGTCCCTAATTTTACCAATTTACAAACTTTATGACCTCTATTCATTTGATATGAATATAGTTTTATAATATTAATTTTTAAGATATTATATTAAAAAATATTAAAACCAATAAATAAAATGTTAAAATGAAATACAATAAAAAAATATTATAAAATATTTTTTTTAAAGAATGTATTTTTTTATTTTTATTACTTTATACATTAAATTATTTTTTTTTTGTTTGTAATTAAAACAATAAACAAATTATATAAGCTTTTTATTCAAATTAAAAAAAAATCGAAAAAACCGGTTGACCGGTTTTTTCTGCAAAAACCGAAACCGGTTTTTTAAAAACTCGATTTTTCGAAGAAAACCGAAACCGGATTTTCCAAAAGGCCGGTTTTTTGAATACTCTAATGTTGTACAGCATATTTTATCGTCTAAGCCTCTCTAAGATTTTACATGAGGTTTTCTTTGAAATCTCGATTTTAGTCTATATCTTGTGATTTGAATTTCGATGTAAACGAAACATAAGCAAATGTAAATAAAAATCAGCTGTCTTCTATTATGACAACTAAACACAACTCAATGTTTCTAACCATGCAATAGTAATATGTAAAATAAAGTTTATACATATATTTAAAATATAGTGAATAATTAAATAAATAAAATGACTTTATTAAAAAAACTGATATTGCCAATAAAAACAACATGTTTAGCAAATCATAGACGATATTTAAGCAGTAAAGATATACGTAATATTGGTATATTGGCTCACATAGATGCTGGTAAGTTTTGGCAAATTTCTAGCAAATAAGTTCTGAAATATATTAAATTTTCAAGGTAAAACAACCACTACTGAGCGTATGCTCTTCTATTCCGGCAAAACTCGATCATTGGGGGAGGTACATAGAGGTAACACTGTCACCGATTATTTATCGCAGGAACGAGAACGTGGTATAACAATTTGTAGTTCTGCTGTAACATTTCCTTGGAATAATAACAAGTAGGAAACATATGAAATATTATAAGATATGATTTCTATATTTCGTAAGTAATTTTATTTTAGAATAAATCTATTAGACACTCCCGGTCATATAGATTTCACCATGGAAGTAGAACAATCCCTTTATGCTGTCGATGGTGTTGTTGTTGTTCTAGATGGTACGGCTGGTGTAGAAGCCCAAACTGTTACTGTATGGTCTCAAGCTGAAAAACATCGTTTACCCAAATTGATTTTTGTTAATAAAATGGATCGTCCTGATGCTGATTTTGATAAATGTGTTAAGGAATTGTCCACTAAATTAGATTCCCAACCCATATGTACACAATATCCGCATAAGGATGAAAAGGGAAATTTATGTATGTTAAAATTTTGATAAACGGAAAATTTTGATGACGGAAAATTTTGATACGTACAACGTATTTCTTTCAAAATTGATGGATAACTGGTTTTTTTACACTATTTTCCAATTTCAGCCGTTTATGATATTATACGTTTAGAATACATTACTTGGAATGCTCAAAGTCTAGGGCGTATTTATAACTCTGAACCTGTGACGGATGAAAATTTGTTATTTGAATTACAAGATAAACGTAATGCTCTTATAGATCATTTATCTGGTATTGATGACAATTTAGCTGATTTGGTTATCAATAGTGAGGGCTTCGATAAGGTGACAAATGATATGATTTATGAAGCATTAAGGCAAGCTACTTGCCAACAAAAAGTTGTGCCTGTACTACTGGGATCGGCATATAAAAACGTAGGCATACAAAAATTAATGGATGCTGTAATCAATTACTTGCCTCAACCACAGGAACGTAATCAATTATATGATTGTTTTGAGTGAGTATATTTAAAGGAGTTGAAAAGTTTTTTTGCTTTATACTTATTACTTTGTTTTAGCAATGATTTTGTGGGCAAGGTTTTTAAAATAGTACATGATAAACAAAGAGGACCGTTAACTTTAGTACGAGTTTTAAGAGGTGATTTGAAAAAAAGTATGCGTTTAACATCAACAAGGGGAAAATCGGAAACCGTAGGTAAAATATATGAACCATTAGCCGATGAATATAGAGAAATTTTGGCTGTACAAGCGGGCGATGTAGCCATTTGTTCAGGACTAAAGGTAAAATTAAAAATGGTAAATGATATTCAATATTTATTTCAAAACTTTTTATCGGTTTATAGCATACAGTTACAGGTGACTTATTGGTAACTAGTTCGACTTCCCTTAAAAATGCACAAAAACGTTTACAGAAAATTTTAGGAAAAAAGTCGGATACAACAATACTAACAGCAGATAATGAAGATATTGAATCGGATTTAATAAATGAAATATTTTCATTGGAACCACAGGTACCCGATGCTGTGTATTTCTGTTCTATAGAACCCCCAAGTGTTTCCTATCAAACTGCTATGGAATTGGCCTTAGCACAACTTCAAAGAGAAGATCCCAGTTTAAGAGTTTCTTATGACAGCATAACTGGTCAAACTGTTTTGGGGGGCATGGGTGAACTTCATATGGATATTATCAAATCACGCTTATTAACAGAATATAAAATTGAGGTTGATTTAGGTCCTTTACAAATAGCATATAAAGAAACTATCGAAGAACCTGCCATTAAAACTTTTAGTATTGAAAAAGAAATTGCTGGATCAAAACAAAGTGTTTCAATAACTTTGGAATTGGTCAAAGATAGCAAAGAACTGTTTAGTCTTTATAAGAGTCCAGAAACTACAAGTAATTTACAAGCCTTAAGGCCTCGTACAGTACAAGTCATACGTAAAGGTAGTATATCGGGTTTGGAAAGAGGACCCAAAGTTGGTGGTCAAGTGGTGGAAACACAAATAAGATTACATAGTGTGACTATTGGAAGAGGAACAGCGGATTCATTTTTAATGGCGGCAGCAGCTCAATGTATTCAAAAGGTAAATAATATATTTAATGTTAATGAAATATTCAGCGCCTTTTTATAAAGAGAAATTTGCTAACGAAATTCTAATTAATCGATAAATCCATCATTAAATTCTTTAGAGAAAAACAGTTATCATCGTTAGCGATTTTATTTTGTTTAGATATCTAAATCGTGCGTAACTATATGATCGAAATCTAGTTTAACGCATTGCATTAGGTAGAATTTGGGTTTTTATTTGACATTCAACGGCTCTTTGTTTACATTTTGTATGAATTTTTAAAATTTTGTTCTTGTAACGTATCAAGTATTTGTTTTGTCATGGTATATAGTTGCCAAACTAACGATTACTCTTCCCTCTTTTAATTGTTATCGATTAATATTGCTCACAATTTTAAATTATATATTTTAATTAGAAAAAGTTCTGTTATCGGTTACTTACCGGAATTTAAAAAAAAAAGAATTCACGGTCGATAACTGTGTTTATGTTTATTAGCTGTGTTTATGTGGCAAGCTTTTAAAAGTTGACTTAAGTTATTTCAAAATAAATTTGACATAAACCAACGTTTAGTGTTAGCGTTAGTAATAGCCTTTTTCAACTGAGCTACATCTTACATGTTAACATCTTCCCATAAGAATTATACAGGCTAAAAATTATACATCTTTTTACATCTACAAAAGATGATCCTTTCTCAATTTGTTCCATCTTACATCTTTCGTTATTTTAAGTGTCATCACTAAAAAAAATTACAAAAAATCGATTTTCTTTGTGCCATCACTAGCAAACTGACATTGCAGAAAATAAACAAAAAAAAAAAAAAAAATTATTCAACAAAGAAAAATGAGCGGCACATGTAAAGAATTTCATTCTTATGTCTACCAAAAATTCTTCTTCATCATCATCTTCCAGAATGACCTCTTATATTTCAATGTATTGCATTAAAATTCGGGTTTGTTCTTGAAAAGCAACAACTACTTCAATAATTAATGCTTTCTCTAAATCCATTTTTTATTTTCAACAAAAATTATGCGTCTTTTTCATTTTTTTGACAGCTGCATAAATAACAGATGAAAGATGTTGCCAATGTAAACACTTGTTACGCATTTTTAACATCTTCCATGCGATTCACAAAGATGTTGTTCAGTGTAAAAAGCCTATAAATCAAATTTGATGGCAAATTGGGTTATTCCTAACCCAATTTTTATGATATTTCCGCATCCATAACTTAATTTTTTTCTTTCTCTCTATCTACCAAATCATCTTTCTTATTTTACTATTGATGTTTCTCTAGAAAATATAAAAAGAAAAAATTGAAAACAAAATATGTTTTTTAAACTTGCTTCTGGATAGTTTTAACAATCTGTCAAAAACTGATGTTTCATCAATAAGGCAAAAAATTGAAACAATTCTTTAATTTTCTTTCAGATTTTAACAGAAAATAACACTCGATTACTTGAACCAATTATGGCTTTACAAATTGTGGTACCCAATGAGAGAACTTCAAATATTTTATCGGACTTAGCCCGAAGAAGAGCATTTGTTAATGATGTTCTACCAAAAGGAGATAGAAACAAATTGATCCTAGTAAATGCTCCCTTAGCTGAACTATCAAATTATTCGAGTATTTTGAGAAGAATTAGTTCTGGAACGGCCAGTATGACGATGCAACCATGTGGCTTTGCAAAAATGCAAATAAACGACGAAGATAACGCCATTAGAAATGCACAAGGATTCGTATAACTTTTAGTTATTTAGTTACATACTTACAATTTAAGGTAAAACTGCCGAACACTGAAAATTCACTTGTTGTTAATAATCAATATGCTATTGAAAATTTAAGCAACATTTTCAAAATTTATCGAAAAAAAAATAAAAACAAAAATGCTGTTTTTCTTTTGTAATTTCTTTTAAGTTTACTACTGTTGTTTAAAAATACAAAAATATTTTCGTTTACTATTTTAAATAAAATATTTCATTAATAATTTGCGAATTTAATCGTTATAAGAGAGTGTTAAATTCCAAGTTCTTAGAACAAATAAACTCGCAATATTTTCGTTAGTGTATCGAGTATATAAAATAAAAAAAGAAGACATGGCATTTTCAACACAAAAAGATTTCTTTTATATACCCTTTATGAATGAACCCGTAGAATATGAGTGTAAGAAATCTTGTGCTAAACTAAAAAGTTATGATTCCAGCATCGATGATCGCTCTTGGACTGGAGATGAAACTAAACAATCGAAATTTTTAAGTGATTTGGTAACTTGCCAATTTCCGGTAAGTAAATTCTTTTTTTTTTTTTTTCCCGACAAATAGACCCCTTAAGAGAATTGTATTTTGTTTTACTTTATAGGTGGACAAGGATTATGGTAAAGGAGATAGGGCAAATTTTAAAGGCGAAGCTATTGCAAATGATGTAAGTATACATAAACTAGCGATTTTAACTAAACCAAACCTATGGATATATTTAATATTTTTATGTACATAAATACATATTATTATTATTAATATATTTTATTTTTTGTTTTTAGAATTTAATTACCCAATTAGGTGCCTTAACCACTGGTGATAGTTTACTGGAATGCGCCAACGTTCATTTAGGGGAATATCAAAAGGTTATGAATATTAAAACCAGCCTCGAAAAACAATTAGAAGTCTCAAATGAACGCCTTAAAACTGCCAAAGAAGAAAATAAAAAAATTAAAGAAATTCTAAACTCTAAATTAGAACCAAATATGAGCAAAGATTTCTATAACAAAGTACAAAAACTTGTAGCAACTGGCAAATTGGGAAAAAATGAAGAAAGCGATATGTTACAAATCTATAAAAAAATGGAAAATATGTATAAATCATACGAAATATTACAAGCTGAAAATAATTATTTAAAACGTTTAATAGAAAAACTGGCGGCTCGTGTTACACTGGAAAGTATTGAATTAGAAACTGAAAAATCTACTGATGTTAGTTTTTTACAAAAACAAGTAAATATATTGCGTAAAGAATGTCTAATGCTACGACAAATAGAAGATGATTATTTGAAAATAAAACAAAAATCAAATGCAACTGCAACTGCTTCTATGAGTATATCAGAACAAGATGCTGAAAATATTAAGACTATTATTAAAGAGCGTAATAGTTTACGTGAAAAATGTAAATCGTTAAAGTCTTTACAACAACAGGTACAAGAATTAGAAAAGAAAGCATCTGAAGCTGGTAAAATTACCGGTCAATTGAGCAATAATTTAAGTAATCAATCACATTATATAAGCAAAATGGAAGGTGAAATGCAAAATATGCAAAAATATTATGAAGATCAAAATTCAAAGGCTTGTGTAAGAGAAAATTGTTTAAAGGTAAGTGCAAGCATTTTGTAAATAATTTTTTTTTTAGAATTGTTTATCTTTGCAAGATGCTAAATTTCTTTGATAGTTCTATAATAAATTTAATACAATATTAGAGATAAAGAACTTTATTAAGTTTTACAACATGTCCAGCATTTGATCATGTAATGCGTTGTTTTATGGCCATTGCAAAAACAAACGGAGTCATCAAGTCATGCTGTCCAGCATGCTTGGTCGTCTAGATTTTTGTTTTTTACTTTAAAACAACTGTTTTCATCTGATTGCATTTCATTTACATCCGATGTACTATGGGAAATTTTCTGGTTAAAACCATAAATGACGCGATATCGGCACTGTGTAAAAAATTGGATCGGATATGATTACCGCGGCCTTTAACGAGAAATTAAATATATTTTCTATCGTTGATGCAAATAAATGTTGAACCATTAAAGCTATCAACCATATATTCAATTGGTCTCCGATAGGTGTCGAGTTATTTCCATTGTTCAATTAGGCTTTATTATTTAAAAAAAATTATATATGTAAGTGAAGTCGAGATATTTTGAGATATGATTCGGCTTATATTTAGAATATGTGTGTGTGGAGAATATTTGTATGTATTACGAGAATGGTTTTTAATAATGTGTGGTTTTTAATTTAATACATATTTCTTGTGAAATTAATCATCAAGAATGGTTAAAGCTAATGATCGGAAACACTCAAACCATCCAAAATTGTTTAAATTTAAAAACTAAAAAAAATGCATTTAAAAATTTTAAATTTTGCATAATATACCGACTTTATTGTTAATTTAACAAAATTCTGAAAGATTTTACAATAGTATTTTAAGTACTTTAATATTGAATTTAATTTTTTTTCCAAAATTTTAAAAAAATAATAAATAAAAATGTACTTTTGACACTCTAATGGTATAACAGAAAATTATTTTGAAACACATAAAAATTGACATTTTTGCCAACAATTTCTTATAAATACCCATAGTGCAATGGTGTAAACTCGAAAGAATTTGAGAAAATATTTTTTGACAAGCATAGCATTTTATACGGTTTTTTTATTGATCTGTCTGATTAAAATCAGTTGTAAAATCCTATAGTCTAAACACAGCTGGGAAATTAAAATGTGACCATAATACACACATTTTTGATTGTAATTCAAGAATATAAAATTTAAAAAAAGCTGCGATTCCCAAGGATGTTGATACTAAAATTCCATGCTTTCTGCTCAGAATTAAAGAATTATTCCTTTAAGGTAATATAATGTAAAATTTTCCGTAGAACCCGCTTAATTATTTTGATGTAGTTATTTCATTAGAGTGTTTTGATTGTATTTAATACTTACTGTCTGCAAAACAAAAACTTTTCTAAAAAAAAAACATTTAAGAAAATGTGACGGGTGTCACATCTTTATGTGACGGGTGTCACATCTTTATGTGACGGGTGTCACATCTTTATGTGACGGGTGTGGCATAGTAAGAAAACTCGAAAAGTTTGGAGAAATAAAACTTTTTATTGACTTCAATTACATAAGCAGTTTAAAGATAAACACATAAGAAAATAATAACACATATTATATTATTATAAAGACTTATTCACTATCTGTACTACCATAGAGAGCACAATACTGCAGGCGAGTATGTTTTAAATTAATTTTTTTTTAAATTAAGATAAATATGTAGTGCAAACATACACAGAGACTGCATCTGCTCTTTTAAAGTTATGAATTTTTTGAATATTGGTTATTGATTTGACGCCGTCCCACATTTTGTTTAAAAAATAACTTTTCTGCACTACGTCGTCTAAATGCACATTTTAAAGTGTTGCCAAATTGATAATTAACCGATTTTTATTAAAAACTAGTAAATTTATTTTTTCCTGTGTAGGGGCATTTTACGTGGAATTGCCCAGCTTTAATTAAATTTTATGGATTTTTGTTTATAAAAATTCGTATTGCTAACTTGATGTACGTATATATTTTAATAATACCGGTATTAATGTTTCAGTATCGGTTGTACCGATAGGAATAAAGTATCATTATCAATACCAAAATAAACACAAAATTGCACCAACAACAATATTGTTATTCGTTTCGGTTCCCAACCTTTTTTTTTATTAAGAAAACATATCGCACCTGTACCTCTTAAAGTCAACTCAAAATTTTTAAATTTTCACTTTTTGCAAGAAAACGATATACAGTGGTCATCCAACACACTTTACAAATCCTGCATCACTTTCTCTATTATTTCGCAAAAAAAATACTGTTGCATCCTTTTGTGTGATAGCTTCTTTAGAATCAACTAATGAGAAGTATTTTGAGTTATCCCCAAATCGGAGCTCAATTCGTATAAATTTCTTTTAACTAAAGGGAAATATTTTCGAGTTGTCTCCAAATTTAAGCTTAATTCATATCAGGTTTGTTTCAACTAAAGGAAATATTTTAATTTGTGTCTGTGTTTATGTTATAACGGTTTACATTTAATAAATGAACAAATTTCAGATAAAGAGTAACAACTCAAAAAACTTGTTATATTTCGATAATTATTTAAAAAAATTGCAAAAACAACTACCGCTGTATAATTTTTTTTCGTATTTCTTTACAATAACATAATTGTTTTTAAATTTTATTGTTATTATTTAAAAAAAAAAACAATTTTTGCCTCTACTGAAAATTTTTAAATTTTGAGTTGACTCCCTTTAGAGGTACAGGTGCAATGTACATATATATATTGAAACATACTTTATAAATAAATTTTTAAAATATAATAAAAAGGCACTTGGTAACTAGACCATATTGGGCGTAAATTTATATTTTAAATATTTTATTTTGATAAAAAGACAACAACAACTTTGATTACATATTTTTTTAAATTATCTAGTTCAGCCATTCAAACACTCATAAACCAATAGTTGCACTTAATGCGCAGAAAAATTTTATTATTTTGTAAACTAGTTTAATATTTAAAAGAATTTATTTTTTTAACAATTACCAGGCTCAAATTGATGATTTAAAAGATGATCTTATCAATGCTAAGTGTCAAGCTCAAAAAGCTGAAATGTTGGCAATGGAAGTGGGCTGTCTGCGTAATGAAGTTCTTAAACGTGATTTGGCTATAAGTGATTACGATTGCCAATATAAACAGCTTATGGTAAGTTGAACTTAAAACATTAATTATATAGTTGTTTCCATTCCATTCTATTGGTTTTTTTTTTCATTTTTCCATTGTAAAAAAGTATAAAGCTAAACAATTTCAAAAGAGTGGTTATCGTATACATCCTCTCGTTGAAATTGGTTTCGGCGATAATGATCTTCTTATTGCTTCTAAATGATAATTCTTGTCAGGACTGTGGACGCTAGAGAGAGAGTTAAATATTGGTGTAATCCACAACATCAAAATTGTAGCAGTCCGGTTTCAACTTAAGTTTTCCTTCTAAATTTTTAAAAATGTTTATAGAAAATTTTATGTTTAATTTAAATTTAAAAAATTATATAAAATTAAATTTAACAAATTATATAAAGTTGTTAAAATTGATCTATGTTTTAAAGCGAAAATGTTTAAATATATAGGAGAGAGTAGAAGAAAAAGAACATAGTGGTGAAGTTTTATTTTTTATATGAATATCGGTTTTTGTTAAAATGTTCTTAATGGTTACTGCATGCTTGTTGGAATTGTAAAAACATTAAACTTTTTCAGTACAGAATATTTACAAATTTTTAGCATGTTTGAAATGTTGAACATATAAGAAAATATTAAAAATTCCTGAGTAATTTTAGTCCCCAACATCATCATTTAGTTTGCAACTAGAATTTTTTTTGTTTGTTTTATAAATGTGTTGAAAACATTTCTAATATCCACAAACTACATATAAATAATATAAACAAGTAAGAGCGGCTATATTCGGCTATGCCGAATCTTATATACCCTTCACCATGGTTGGGAAAAAGCTGAAGTTGATGTATGGACATATATGGAATGGACGGATTTATATACGGACGCCTTTAAGGGGAAATTAACCATTTAGTTTGGTGATAAAACTTGGACTCGGGAAGATTTATGGTTCCAGAAAATAGGTATTTAAAAAAAATTTATGTTTTGGGCATAACTTTTTTGTATCTGAACCGATATTTCCGAGTTTTTCAGCAAATATGTTATACTAAAGATTTTCGATCTTTTGCTATATAAGACGTATCCATAGGTCATATTACAGCTCTAGAATAGTGTTTGTTGTTTGTGTATAAAAGGGGAAGAGGTGAAAGAAAAGAACTTCAACAAATCATTAAAAGAAATTACTAGAACTGCATGTGTTTTATTTCTACAAAAACGTTTGATTGAGCTGGCATATTTGCATTTGGGATTTTATTTCGGTTTTTTATTAAAAATATTTTTAATTTCTTTAGCTTAATTTTAAAAATTTGAAGGAAAATAGTTTATATTTTTTTTTTATAAATTATTATAAGTTATGACCTAAAATAGTTGCACTCAAAGGGAAATTATGTATAAAATTTTCTTAATATATGAGAAATAAAATGGTTTAAAAATTTTTTTATAAATTTTTTTAAATCGGAGCAAAAAATATAAATAAAACCGTTTGTATCAGAGGGTTTTTATAAAAATTTTGATGTTTTTAGCCTATTTATGGATTATTTAATTATTAATATAAAATTTATTTAAATTAATTATTAAATGTTAAAAAAAAAACAAAAAATAAACAAAAAATAAACAAAAAAAATCTTAAGAACATAAAAAAAATGTACAAACAAAAGTGAATTGACCGGTATTCGAACCCGCGACCCTTCCACCTGTGGTGAAGGGTATAAAAACGTTTGTATTTTGTTTGTATCAGAGGGTTTTTATAAAAATTTTGATGTGTTTAGACTATTTATGGATTATTTAATTATTAATATAAAATTTTATATAAATTAATTATTAAATGTTAAAAAAACAAAAAAAAAAGTCTTAAGAAAATAATAAAAAAAATGTACAAAAAAAGTGAATTGACCGGGATTCGAACCCGCGGCCTTAGAGAAAAAAATGTATTTGTGACATAGCGTCTAGACAACTGAGCTATTGAAGCTCACACAAAATCATCGTCAATAGAGGTACATATATAAAAGTCTTCGTTCATTAGAGATTTGTTTAGTTTTTATTTTAATGACAAATCTTTGTATGTGTGTTGTTTGTGTATAAAAGGTGGAGATGAAAGAAAAGAATTTCAACAAATGGATGTGTTTGTTATGCGTATAATTCTACATACATATTAAACAAAGGGATTTTAAGGAAAAAATTAGAGGTAGTCCTGAGGGTCAATTCTCGTTCTGTGATAATGTGAAGTGAAAAAAAAACTTTTCATTTTCGTTTTCATAAGCACTTATCACTCGAACTTTTCACAAATGCATAAATTGCGATTCTCATATGTATTATGAAAAAAATGTTTCATTCGCACTGTACCCATGAAACTTTTGTAACTGTGTTATCCAAAATTTAAAGCAAATGTCAAAACAGAGAAAAACGTAAACAAAAGTGAATTAAGTTCGTAAAATTTATTTTGAATAATTATATAAAAATATCTGGATTAATTGTATTATTGGATATTACTCAAAGAATTCCGGATGAACAAAGGTAAGACAATGATGTTACAAACATTTCATTGCAGTAAATAATTTAATAATTTATAGGAATTTTTTGAGAGTGCTGAGACGCATATTTCGTGCTGACCACAATCCATTAGAGATGACAACCGACAAGTACTTCATTATTTATATCGGCTTACTTCAAGTGAACTATATTTGGCGCGCGTATGAAGTCTAATATTGCTTAAAGAAAAAAAATTTCATAAAGAATATAAATAAACTATAAATAAATATGCCATACTTTTGCCATTTTTCACTGTCCTTTTGGGTCCCACTAAAACTGTTAAGGCTCGCCACCAATTTGTTACACTTTTCGTCTCTAAATTTGGCACCATCTGCAGTTACAAATTTGTAAATATGGGATTAATAATAGTGTGATTATGGTTATTAAGTTACTTACTTATCGTTTGCAATGTCCACATGCTTTTCTTAATAATTAATTAAATACTCCTTTTGGCTTTCGCTGGCACGCTTTCCTCTTACAATCTTCTCCATGTTTATTTCACTTATAAATAGTCTGTGTAAACAATTTTTTCATATGAAAATATTTTGACAGTTGTTTGCACTGTTACACAAAACAAGAATCGCCAGTGCTGTGCAATCGTGAAAAAAATCTTGTTTCGTTCCACTTTTTTTTTCATATGAAAACGTTTTGATATTTCTTTACATTTTTTCACAAAACGCGAATCAAAAGTACTATGAAAACGTGAAAAAACTTTTCATTTCACCGTTTCACAGAACGAGAATTGACCCTCTGGTTTTTTTCTAATATCTCAGCTATTTATTAACCGATCTGTTTGATTTTTAATAGCAAACAGAAATGCATCTACATGTGAAATAAAAAACAATCAAGTCCTCATGATGTCTGGGTTCTTCGGAAAACCCATTTCAACACACAGACGGACAGACGGACATCGTTAAATCAACTTCGCTCTTCAAAAGGACCCAGAATATATATACTTTATACGGTCTAAGATCAATATTGTAGAAATTACAAACGGAATGACAAACTTATATATACCCTTCCACCTGTGGTGAAGGGTATAAAAATTAAATTAAATTAAGCAGAATAAGATTGTATTTTACATGTTTTATGCGAAAACTTTATCGATGCGATAAATACAGAAACGAGCAACATGTTCGAGTTCGTGTTCAACATTTAAGAAAAGTACAAATGTTTTATTAATAGGAAATTTATTTTTCAAAGAAAATTTCGTTTAATTTTATAATTAGTATATTTTTTAAGTTTTCTTCTTTTAAATTTGTCCTTTTTGGCGACAAAATTAATTTCAAGGCTGAAAACGTCCTCTCATTTAAAGAAGTTGATTTAGAAAATTGATCCTTCTTCTTTAGAACTTGTTCGAGAATATCTTCATCATCTTCTGAAGAACAAGATATTGATCCTCGTAAAATTCTCTTATTTTTCCATTTGCAAATTTTTGAAAATTTTGAATTATTTTAATAGGGTTGGCCATTTAAAATTTGAATTGGCTATAAAATAAAAGTACTGATTATTTTTTAAAATTTCTATTTTTATTGGAAAGGTTTAACTTTGTCATTTAAGAATGGAACGCAATATCATTCATATGACTACCACATTTGTCACTTATCGATACCTAGAAACTACAACATTGTTTGGGCTTTAATCGTTATTTAACTCTCTTCTTAATCCAAATCAACCAATTGTTTTCTTATCTGCATGGCTTTCATAATAAAAAATACCACACTTCACCATATTTTATTTTCTTTTTCTGTTGCTTCTTTCCACTGCGTCACCTACACCCTTAAGGAAGTTGTTAACGAATTACAAGCCATTAGATTACAATGTCTGCAAGATAATCAAACACAAACTTGTAAAAATCAAACTGATGAATTGGCTTTCTTCACATGTGCTACACTCGATGAGATTATGAAAGAATTAAAAAAAAGGGGATGTTTCAATGATGAATTCATGGCGGCTTATGGCTTGGGACCAAGACCAAATGACAGTGATACCGAATACAATAGAGAATGTTGCAACGAAATGTATCGTTTACAAAAGGAACTGGAAGATTTAGAAGCAAAAAATGCTAAACTCTCACAAGATTTAGATGATTCAAAAAAGGAGAAAGATCTTTTAAATCAAAAACTAAAAGAAGGGGAAGAAAAAATGTCTAATATGTTAGCAAAGATCGAAAGGCTAGATAATGAAATCAATCGGAATGCCCAAGACGCTAATAGGATTGGCAAAGATTTAGAGGTTGCAATGGGCTTAGTTAAAAATATAAGCGATGAACAGTTAAGGTATCAAATGCAAGCAAATGCTGTTAGTGCTATTGATTCACTAGATAATAAAAAAATTATCGATGATCTACG
The DNA here is from genome assembly GCA_949748255.1 of Eustalomyia histrio. Taxonomy (NCBI): domain Eukaryota; kingdom Metazoa; phylum Arthropoda; class Insecta; order Diptera; family Anthomyiidae; genus Eustalomyia; species Eustalomyia histrio. The sequence continues at coordinate 201,033,041 of OX456523.1, read as the reverse complement.
TCGTCAACTGGAAGAAGAATTGGCAAAGCTTAAGAAATGTCAACAAAATAATGATACGCTTATAAAAGAAGCTAAAGAACACGAAAATGATTTGAAAAATCTTAGAGATCTCAATAATAAATTGGAGGCTGATAAGAAAAAGCTCGAAGCCGACAAACAAAAACTTCGGAATGATAATAACGATTTATTAAATAAGCTTAATAACCCGGAAGGAAAGAAGAAAAAAGGTAATGATAAAAATATAACGAAAACGGAATTAAGCCATAACAATAAACAAGTTACAAAAGAAACAAGTGATAAATATGAAAATGATTTAGGCGATAAAGATAAAAATATAACAGACGATAAGGATTTAAAAATAATACACGATACAGATAATATTAAAAATAATAACAATAAACCTAAAGAAAACTACGAATTTACAAAAGACATAAACAAAAATAAGATTGCACCTACTAACGAAAGCGACAACGATACTAACGAAAATATGCAAATTATTAATGATAGTAGTAAAAAATATGATAATACAAAAAAACCTATAGACCATAAGAAAAAAGCTGCAGCTTTACCTTACGTTGCCAAAAGAGATGAAGCTGCAGCTTTAGGCGATAATTTTGTCATTAAGACAAAACCAAAAGGCGAAGCTGTGGCTTCTCGTAAAGAATTTGTTGATAAATTACCAACAAAATGGGATAAGGATAAAGCTGCGGCTTTAGATGATTTTGTTGATAAAAAATCTGAATCAATACAATTCAACCTTTATAAAGGTAAATGTTTCGATAAGGAAATACGCAAAGTGCTGGATGAATTTATACAAGAGTATGGCTTCTGTTTATGTCGTTTGGCCAATCAGAAAACTAAACTCTATGCCATTTGTCATAAATTATACCATTATGGCATTGAGACTTTATTATTCCGAGAGTTGGCCTATATGCATAAGAAGATTTATGCTCGAGCTGAGCAATTACTACCAGGATGTTTACTGGATATGATATTAACGAATCATAAAGAACAGGCTCGAAGTTTGTTAAACTCGCTAACGCCACGTGAAGCTGACGGTGAAGAAAATTGTGGTAATTTTGATTTAAAATTGTCAGATACAAATAAAATGGATACGAATAAAAAATGTTGTTGCTGTAAAAATGAGTTATGTTGCAATAACTCTGAAGAAATGCTAAAAGATAAAGGTAAGTTTGGCGACATGTTGATTTAAATTAATAAATGGATTTTAACATAGCGAATTTTATCTACAATTAGACTTAACAAAAAATAGTAGTCTTTGACTATTTTTCGTTAAAGAGCAGAAAACTACAAAAATTGATTAAGTTTTTTAACATAATTTTCATTGAAATTATTAAGTCCCTGTTCACATAAAATTTTTATTACAGCAATTTGGAGTTTATAGGAGAGGGAGGGAAGAAGAAGGGAAAGGGGTAATGACTTGATTGCACTTGTAATTCTCTTGTGATTTCTAATTCGTACTTATGTATATTATATGTAAGATAAACTAAAATTGCAAAAGTAGACTTTCGCTGTGAGGACAGGAATACAAGTTAAAAAGATAATTTAAAAAAATTGATTTGTGTAAAACGAGACTAAACAGCTAGTATCTGGTTTTTGCCAAAAAAAAACAAGTAAAAATAGCTACACCCTGTTACAACGAACATTAGTTTCGTTCGTTTATCCAATAAATTTGTACAAATTTTCACTAAATGTCGTTCGTTTACACACTCAGTTAACATAAAGAAAAAATGTAGAATAAAAAAACAGTTTATTGTTGAGAGTTATTTTTCTTTCTGCAAATTTTTACTGGAGAAATTATTGCCAGCAAGATTTTTCAAGCAGAAAAAACAACTACGTTGTTTTATGCAAATGCAAAGCAACAACTATTGTAAAATGTATTATAGAAAAGATAAGAAAACCTTCTAAAATGTTTCTTCTTAAGATTTAAAAACAAGAATCCTATTTTTTCATATTGACCAGTTATAATTTATTTTAACATTTGGTTTTCAATCAGCTGTTTAACAAACTTGTAAATTATTGCAATTTTTCCGTTTGCGTACTTTTTTTAGAAAATTTTGTTACTGAGTAAATCTTACTGGACTTGACTGAGAGAAGTAAACGAATGGGATTATAAAAGAAAAGCAAGTGTCAATTTTTTTATTTTTAAAACTGTATTTAAATTTAAAATTGTGTGTTATTATTCATTTGCAAATGTGTTAATAATTTTTTACATGAACAATTTTAAGAAAAGTGTTAAAAAAATAATTAACCAGTGAAAATGACTTGACTTTTATACCTTTGTTTCGTATCAAAACTTATTAGTTTTTGTTCCGTCTAAATTCTAAATACTCACGTGTGTAATTAACAGGAACAAAAATTTAAAAAGGGTAATGCTATTTTAGATATAAAGATATTTCAGGTAACGTTATTTAGTTCGATGAAAGGATTTTCAATCTATAACGGTATTACTTAGTACACCATGTGAACACTTTAATTGAGCATAAAATTTTGAAAATTACGGAAAAAACCAACAGAAATTTTTGTGTGTTAATTAAAATAAAGTCCATCTGACACTAGCTTTATTTTATATTAAATTGATGTTAACAGCAATGTAAGTCTAATGGGACTGCTGCCATCCATTTGACAGATACTGATTTATTCTATATTGCTAAACTCATCACACACATTATTTTTTCATAAGAAAATTCGTAAAGTTTTTCATCAATTCGAAATCAAGCAAGTGTCGGGCTTTAGCTACATTTGAAGAGAATGGATTATAAATAAAAAAGTTAATAGTACTTCTTTTGTAACATTTTAAACTTTTTTAGTAAAATATATTTTTATGAAATCGTTTCTTTAAAAGAACTTAACTATTTCCTTTTTTATTTTAATTAGTTAACAAACTTGAAAAAGATATTGAAATAGCACGAGAATATTTGGATACCTTGAAAAATACATGTATACAATCTGATAATGGCGACTTTACTGAAGATGCTGACAATGACAAGTAATTAATAATAAAACTTTAATAATCTTTATATTATTTTTTTATCTTTTTAAGTTTGACATATAGGGCCTCAACTCCGTTTGCTGTGGTGAAAGAAAAATCCAGTGGTACAAAACATTTGAAAAAGTTAAAATCTCGCTTAAATAAACATCCGGATATATTTAGTTATTGAATTAATTAACATTTTCCCAAGATTGAATTTTGATGTACTGTGTATATTTAATAAGGTCATATATGTATATATATTTTTGGTGTGGACTAAACAACAATGCAGTTCTGCCAGGGAAAATTAATTTTTTGGTAAATTTTTTAAGATAAGGGATTTTATTTTGTTTCTATAAAATAATTTTAAACTAAAATCTCTTCTTTTATTAGGTTTTACTAAAAGTGTACTTATTTTTTAATATTTATTGCAAAATAATATGCAAAAAATATTAATTGAGGCCATTTGAAATTTTTATGATATAAAACTGGGGTATTTCATTTAAGCCGCGTTTAGATTACGCTCGAAATCTTACTATACACGAACTAAGTTTCGAAATCTAGTTTACAATACGTTCATACTGAACCCCAAATTACGTTTATTTCGTTTTTCTTAAAGTTGTGGGCTTTCAAATTCCATACAAATTTTAAGCTGAAAACTTGGAAAAAAACTTAAATACGTATTTTGGGGTTCAGTATAAATGTATTATTAAACTAGATTTCGATCATAATATAAATGCAGTTCTATGCAAATTTCAAACACAACAAAACTTCATTTTATCAATTGATTATCATCCAATTACGTTTTCTCTTAGCGGAACGAATTTGTTGTTAAAGTTCTTTGAAACATTACTTTATATCTTTTTAATATCTTGTAGCAATTATATTTGTTATAATAAATAAAACAATTATAGTTATTTTTATGTAATAAATAAAGAATTTTTAAAAATTCAAAAAAATATTATTTAAATATTAACGGAACATTTATTATTTCAATACATTTGTTATTTTCATAAATAATGCAATACATACATTTATCTGGTAACAAGAATTTTTTCTAAAGATGCAACGTATGCTGCATTTTTTGTCGCGTACGACTGGACATAATGGGGTAAGTGATGAAAATCGAAAACGAACAGCTTTTCTGGCAAAAAAAAAAAATAATTACAATATAAATCGTAAAAAATTAACTATTTCAATACTACTGGGACAATGGGTCCTCCACAACGGTAGATGTCAGCGCGCTGGTAATGTATTTCATAACAATCCTGAAACTTAGGCAGTTTAAGTCGATAGTTTGTCCATTAAGAAAACTTTTTGGAATCTTATATTGAAATCTTATGAAAATATGCTTATTAGGAATTTATGTCCCAGGATAAAAGGTCGATGCCACGATTTCTGAGTATGTAGAACATAAGTTTTTTAGCCATATCTCTTAGAATATTTAAAAATTTACACCAAAAATATTTCGATTTTAAATATAAAATTCCGTCCCTAAAGGGTTAAGCATTGAAAATAACATTGTTTTCAGTTTCCATCACCGCATTGCGTTAAAACCAGATTGTGGCCATAATCTTGAAGGATTTATGGGATAGCCAAACAAAATTAATTTAATTATATTAAAAATACGTGCGTACTACTTTTCTACAGCTTTTCAATTTTATTACTTCCGGATACACAACAACAAACGTTATTGAATCTGTTTTCAATGTTGCCAGCTACAGAAAATTAAAAACACAAATTTGCTGTGTTTTTTGTGAATATGACAGCAATAGCTGTGTTTATGGATAGCTATCAAAGTTGGCTTATGTCATTCCCTATATGCGAATTTATCATAATCCAACTTTTAGCGTTGACGCTTAACGTTAAGCTGAAAGTCCATATAAAGTATGCTGCGCTTCTTTGCGTAATTGTATGCTGCAAGTTACAGAGTACCAAAGCGTAGGATACCTTGACACGTAAGCGTCATAAGCAGCGTACGAACAGATCAGCTGATTTTGATAGGTTATTTTTATTTTAAAAACTACACAGTGGAGAGAAAAACTAATAAAGCTTTAAAAAAAACACGAAGTTTTTTATTTTAAATTTATTTTATTCAACAAATTTACGCTAAAGCTGATCAAAAGAAGTGTAAAAAGCGTCGTATGTAACTTGAATTTCAGTAAAGCGTTGACGCGAAAACGCGTGGTATGGACTTTCAGCTTTACTAATGACAAATGGCAACGACAGAAGCCAACATCGATAGCTTCCCGCATAAACACAGCTAATTCTACGCTATAATTTTTAACGTGAACTAATGTCAAATATGTATGGGATTTTCGAATATAAATTACAGCACAAACATAGCTAGTTGTTAAAATTCCTATAACCGTCTAAATAACCAGTGTTAAAGATGCCAATTATCGACGTTGAATTGTATCATTCCCATACATATTTGACATAAGTAACGTTAAGCGTTAACACTAAACGTTGGCTATGCCGCACAAACGCAGCTATTAACCAATTAAGTAATATGAAATATAAAATATTTTTAAAATGAGGTTATCTTTTATTACTAAACATATGAATCGGTTGCTAACCCTCTATAAACATATATATTTTTGCTATGGAAAGGGCAACTGTTATCCACTGTAGTTCAATTGGCACAATTTTGTCGTTTCCCTGCAATCGATATGACAATTGCTTGTTAACTTTTTAAGCATGCGAAGTGTTGTATTTTTGTACAACTAAACACATCTTCAAGGGAAATATAACTGCCAAAAAAAATTTCCTTCACATGATGGGATATTTTCAACTGCCAATCATATGATAGCAAAAAAAATTAAGTCATAAATTTTTGTACAAGACCAACGTAACTTGGAGTAGGCGCACATATCTACAAACTTCTGCAAGTGAAAATTATTTTTTTACAATTGTGTAAAAATAACTACAATTTTATAAAAATTTGAGGATAAAAGTGCAATAGAACTAATTAATAACAATAATTTTTACAGGAAACGTGTGAGCGCAGCTTAAATTTATAATATATAAACTTTTTGGTTTGTGGTGTAGAAGTTAAGACAAAAAACAGCAAAAATGGCTTTAAGCGATGCTGATGTACAGAAACAGGTAAGAAATGGTGAAAAATTTACAAGATCATGTTAAAGTAATAGGCCAACATTTTATATTTTGGAATTTATAAAAAAATTTATTCAACATTTGGTAAACTAATAAAATTTATTGTTGAAGATTTTCATTACAATTTGACATGCCAAGATGGCGTATAAAAATTGTAATACCAAGTCATGGGATGTATGTCATGTGAATATGTTTTTATTTATGTTCCAAATATTAAAAACTAACAATTCATATTTTTGTAAAAGCTGGTACATAATCTGTTTTATTAAAAAACTTCTAATTCAAACAATATTCCTATTAGAATTTAAATAAAATTCCTTTGCATTTTATATTTTTGTCTTATTAGAAAAATATACCCCAAGGAGGAAAAAAAGAGTAGTAGTCATGTGACTTGTTTTTAATGAAGGTTACTCTCATTGAAGAAAACAAGACAGTTATAGCATATAGTGTGTGCTTTTTTATACTCTAACAGTCATTTGTCTCTTTCTGTTGTCAAACATTGTAATTTCTATATGCATTGTTGTTTTTTTTTAAAGGGATTTTTAATTTGGGAGGGGGATGGGTAATGATGATGTTTGCCAATCTTACACATAATAAACTAAAGGGAAAATATGTATAAATAAACTTCTCTTTGCTTATGTGTAGGACATTTTAATTATATAATACAATCAAAACATAATTTATGCTTGAAGTTATGAAAAGAAATATATGTAATGAAAAATTTAAAAATATCGGCAATAAAAAGAAAAATTTTATTAACATTGTTTTTTCCTTAAAAGGATCATTACGTGGTGACTAATGAGGGACTACATGTATTTTGTTTTTGTACTGTATGTATTTTTTTTGTATTTTCGTTCGTCTAATGCAAAATGTGATCTGGAAACAACACCTAAGATATATTACTATAGGTGGTGTTTCCAGATGACGTTTTACTTCAGACGAATATGCAATACAAAAACAAAATATGTATAGACACTCATTCGTCTCGCAGCGAACGTCTTAAGGAAACACTATGATAAGGTTTCTGCAAGACGTTCGTCGCTAGAAGAATGAGTATTGCATGCATTTTATTATTGCTTTTTTTTGGTCTGGTTGAAAATCACCTAAAATTAAAAAATATTAATTTGATCGAATTGAAGACTTAAAAAGACAAATCTTCAAGCCATCAAAAGAAATACGCAAAATGGAACAGGACCTAATATTCACTAAACTTAGTTTTATGTAGAATAAACTCATAAGGCCGAGTTTTTGGGATTTAGATTATCTTTAAACTCAGCTTATGCCAGTTTGTAACTGGAAAACTGCTTTTGAAATTTCGTTTGTGTTGTTTCATTTTAATGAGGACCAAACTTCTATGCAATGAAAAGTTGTTCCGACAAATTTATGTTCATGAACTTGGAAATGGCTGACAAAATTCGATTTCCGTTTAACAAAACCAAGTTTAACTCACATCCAAAAACTCGGCCTAAATATATAATCGCCAGATTATAATCTTGATCGTTTACACTGAGTATTTTGACACATATATATTAAGACGGAGCATAACAAACATACATGACAAAACTCATACAATTATTATGGAGTTTCCACAACACGTACGTCGCTAGACGAATATGTTACTACATGTATTTTGTTATTATATTTTCATTCGTGTAAACAAAATTTCATCTGGAAACACCACCTATAGCTGTCAGGAAATTTATATTGAATCGACAGAATCACGTTACATTACTATACGTATAAATAATTTTGGATGTAGATGATATAACATAGGTTTGTTTTTTTAGAATTTTATATCTATTACTATAACTACTTGTAAAGAAAACGGCTATCTCTTAATTTAATTTTAAAAAATACAACAATGATAGTACGATACAACAATTGCACCTATGTTTAGTTTGATATGTTAAAGCCTACTAACAAAAAGAAAATTCAACAGAAAATCATCATTAAGCCCATTCGTTTACTTTTGTTAAATCAAATCCAGAAGAATTACTCAGTAACAAACTTACAGATAGTAAAACAAATTTACTCTCAAATGAAAATTTTCCAAAAAAGTAGGCGAACGGAAAATTTGCAACAATTTACAAGATTGTTAAGCAGCTGATTGTAAAACCAAATGCAAAAATAAATTATAACTGTTCGATATGAAAAAACAGGATTCTGTTGTAAAATCTTAAGCAGAAATATTTTAGTAGGTTGTCTTATCTTCTTTTCTATAATTCATTTAACAATATTTGTTGCTTTGCCTTTGCATAAAACAACATTAGTTCTAAAACAATTTTTTTTGTATTACAAAAATTTATCACATGTTTTTCTGCTTGTAAATTCTTGCTGGAAATAATTTGTGCAGAAAGAACAACTCTCAAAAATATAGTGGCATATTCTCTCTTATTTTCTTTGTGTTTACTGAACGACATCCAGTAAAAATTTGTGCAAATTGTTGAATAAACGAATGGAACTATTAAAATGAAATACAAATTTTAACAAATCTTTTTTTTTTTAAATACGACGATACATCAATACTTAGTACACCTAGTTTCTTCGAATTTTTAAACATTTAGTTAATCCAATTTTTTTTTTTCATATAAAATAAATTATTTGAAATGGTATTTTTACTAAAATAATTCGAAATGAGCAACTTCTTACTTTAATTTCCATAAATTTTAGAGGAATAAATTAAAGAAAAAAACACTTAAGTGAGCCTATAGGCTTTTTTTGGAGTTTAGTAGTAGGATAAAATATTTGCTTTTAAAATTTGAGCAATTTAAAACCGGTTTATCTATTACGAAAATATTCGAAACGTTAGAAATAGAGAATTACTTTTGTCAAAAATACATTTGAAACAAAACTAAATTTTCGATACTTTGTTGTCGTTTAATTCTTTTTCGTAATACGTAAAAACTAGCCCTCCGTAGCTGTATACAGGGTGACCTTATAGATGATGAAGTTGATGACTTAAAGTTGTACACATTTAATTTTGCAAAATTTATTATTAGATAGAGAAATTACATCATAACATCGCCTAAATAACTTTTTTAGATAACCATAAAGAAAGTGAAAAAAGGAGTCGCTTTCTATGTTTTTTGTGAAAACATTGTCAATGCAATAAATACAGGAACAAGGTGCAAGGCTAAATGTTAATTGTTTGATTTCGTTCTTGTTATATACCTTATATGCAGATTTTATTTAATTTATATTTCAAAAAGTGATCGAGCCCAAACTTTCATATATAACTATAGCAAACACTATTTTGTGATAAATATTAAAATATAAATTTAAGTCGCAAACGCTTTGACATTTAATATGTATTATTGTTATTATTATTATTTTCAGATCAAACATATGATGGCTTTCATCGAACAAGAAGCTAACGAAAAGGCTGAAGAAATCGATGCTAAAGCCGAAGAAGAATTCAACATTGAAAAGGGACGTTTGGTACAACAACAGCGTCTCAAGATCATGGAATATTATGAAAAGAAAGAAAAACAAGTTGAATTACAAAAGAAAATTCAATCATCAAATATGCTTAATCAGGCTCGTTTAAAGGTAATGCTTAAAGAAATTATTATTAATAATAAAAATATATATATGAATGATTTGCTTTTCAATTTTTTGTAGGTTCTTAAAATCCGTGAAGATCATGTTGCCAATGTCTTGGAAGAAGCTCGTCGTCGGCTTGGTGAGGTAACCAAAAATCCAACTGAATACAAAGCTGTTTTACAAAAATTAATTTTGCAAGCCTTGTATCAAACTATGGAAAAAACAGTTATCTTACGTTGCCGTCAAGTTGATGTTGGTCTTGTCAATGAAGTTTTGCCATCCTCCATTGACATGTATAAAAAAGCTTTGGAGCAAGATTGTGTTGTTTCAGTTGATACTGATAATTATTTGCCACCCGATACATGTGGAGGCATTGAATTGATTGCTTTAAATGGACGTGTTAAGGTAAGGACATCATACCTTATTAAAAACATTAACTGTTAGATATTCGGTTTCAAAAGTAATGGGTTAGAATAAAAGCTTGGCTTATTTTATTATCATCTTGCGAAACTACATATTACAAAAAATAATTTTCACTTAAAATTTTTATTTACTCATTTTTCACCACATTCTAAATTACACCTAAATCTAAGGAAACCTACAAAGAGACTTCTTGTTAAATACATTTTCACAATGGTCTGTTAGCGTTTGCCTGGGACTTTAGCTCGCAAATTTGTTGTTTTTCTTTAATTTTTTTTTTTAAATTTTAAAACCTACATTTTTTCAACCTATTTTAAACAAAATATACACCTTTTTAAGTTTTTGTTAAATTTTTATTTAAAACTTATTTATCCAATATATATATATATATATATATAATATTGAACTTAAAAATTAAAACGACGATTTATCGACATAAAACTGTCAACAATTTTGTCTGGGTCAAGATATACAGACATTAGAGCCAATGCAGAAAGTCTTACTTCTGCCATTGAATTTCTTAAGTACGTTTCGATTTTAATAAAATTCTTTGATGCTACAAAATTCTTTTGACGAAACGTCAACGACCATGTTCTATAAATTCTTTACCACATTTTCTTCTAAATATGGAATAAATAAGACTGATCTGTAATATTCCGTTGGAGTATCACCTAATTTGTCCAGTAAAAATTTGCAGAAAGAACTCTCAACATCAAACTGTCACTTTATTCTATCTTTTTTCTTTATGTTTACTGAGTATTTGTACAAATTATTGGGTAAAAGAACGAAGCTAATAGGTTCATTCGTTTACTTTTCTCAGTCAAGTCCAGTAAGAATTACTCAGTAACAAATTTACAGAGAGTAAGACAAATTTACTCTCAAAATAAAAATTTTTTAAAAAAGTACGCGAACAGAAAATTTGCAAAAATTTACAAGTTTGTTAAACAGCTGATTGTAAAACCAAATGCAAAAATAAATATAACTGGGCAATATAAAAAACAAAATGTTGTTGTTGTAAAATCTTAATCAGAAACATTTTAGAAGGTTTTCTTATCTTTTCTATAATTCATTAACAATATTTGTTGCTTTGCATTTGCATAAAACAACGTAGATGTAAATTTTTTTTTTGTATTTACAAAAATTTAAACACATTTTTTTCAATTAGATGTTTTTTCTGCTTGTAAATTCTTGCTGGCAATAATAAGTCTGTTCCCGTACGTTACCGCGGGTTCCCAAACTTACCAAATTTACCCAAAAGCGTTCCCGTACTCGAAAATTGGGTAAATGAGAGCGTTTATGAGAGTGTATTAGTGTTTCTCTTTTTACCGAAAGTTACCCAAACTTTTTCTTTGGGTAAATTGTCAAAAGAACAGTTGATAAACAAAAACAGCTGTTTTATAATTGTAAAAAATAAAACTAAGGAACTTCAGCGATGCTAATTCAGCCCTTTTCGTGTTACAATAAGCGGTTTTTTACTTTCTAAAAACTGAAATATTTTCTGTTTATAAAAAAGGGACAGATCGGCACCTTTTAATTTTTCTTACCGCTTTTTTTTTGAAAATTGTAACCCCCTCTTTTACATTGGCACGAAATCACAAGATTTTTATATACACCACTTTGAAAAAACAATGAAAAAAAGCTTATAAACATTAAATTATGAGAAAATTATATTTATTAGTAATAACTATGTGTGTTTTTTCAAAGAGGAAAATATCAAAATCTCGAAATTTCCTGCCACTGTAAACGGCGGGCAATTTTAATATATATTTTTTTTGAGTCTTATTTCAATTTTCGCATATCTCCATTAGCGCGTTTTCACTCGTAGTGTTACACTTATTGCACCTAAAAATTTGGCATCACTGATGTATTTTGACATTTTTTTTTGGGCTAGAAAAGTGTTTTTTTGCGTTCCCGTACTTTTGGGTAATTTTGTCATTTTATGAGAGTATTTTGTGCTTACTCTCATTTTACCGAACTTTACCCAGAAAGTAAGGGAACAGAGCTAATTTGTCCAGTAAAAATTTGCAAAAAGAAGAAGAACTCTCAACATTAAACTGTCACTCTATTCTCTCTTTTTTCTTTATGTTTACTGAGTATTTGTGTAAACCAACGACATTCTGTAAAATTTTTTATAAATTTGTAAATTTTAATAAACGAACGAAAATAATGTATCACAAACACATTATTTAAGAAATCAAATCAAAGAATTGCACAATTTTTGAAATTGCTTTTAGAAATTTTACGGTAGATTTACACGCCGCTCACCCCTATCTACTAATATCCAGTATTGGGGATATAAATTGTAAAATTTTTGTAAATTCTTCGTATATAAATATTTAATCCTCAACCCTTGAAAGTAATACATAGTTATTTTTCTTTTTATTATGTTTAGGTTCCCAACACTTTGGAATCCCGTTTGGAGTTGATTTCACAGCAATTGGTGCCAGAAATACGTAACGCCCTCTTTGGTCGTAACGTTAACCGTAAATTTGCCGATTAAGTATCTTAATTATTATTTTTGTTTTCTTCATCTTGTGTGCATAAATTTATTTAGCTTACAATAATAAAAAAAAACTATAACAACAGCAACAATAACAAACAAATATAACGAAATAATCACCTCCTACAACCAAAAAATAACCAGCATAATCTAACCAAAATTATAAAATTTTCTAACCAAAGTTTGTTTCAAAATTAAGAGCATGTTCTGAAATAACAAAAAAACATTTTTTTTTTTGTTAAACCCTCCGTTTTTTAGATATGTGAATGTTTAAAAAAACAGTTATTAAAACCTGATACTTAAGAAGCAAAAAGGAAAACATTTTTTAATGTAATTATGCAACAAAAAGTACTACAAAAAATGTTTAAGTTGTTTTCGAAAAGATAATATTACTACAAATGAGAATATTTAAAAAAAAAAAGTTTACATACATATTTAAACTTATTTACTTATACTACAACAACTACTAACTAACTACCTATTATGTTTTACATAAAACAAATTAATTATTAATATACATTAAACATTCCTGTACAAAAAAAAATATAAAAAAATCTAAAAAAATTTTAAAAATATGGTATTGTAAAGTTGTACTTTTTTGAATTATCTTTTTTATATTTTTTTTTTGTTAAATAATTTTAAGTTTTATTTTCTAAAAAAAAAACTTTTTTAACATCTCTTTTAAAAATCTCTTTCCTTTAAGAAAGCTGTGTTTTATCTAAAATTCTAAAAAAGCGTTTAACAATAACTGCCAAAATAGCTAAAAATGCAACATTTTTATTTAAATAATTTTTTTTTTCTCTATAGGTTTCTTGTGTTTGAATTTTGAGAAAATTCAGCATCCTTTATATTTTATTTAAAGAAATTTTTAAATAACAAAACTTCTCTATTTAAAATGTAGAGTTTCTTAAAATAAACCCAAAAAACCTATGAAATATTTCATTCTCTTTTAAACCCAAAAATGTGTGTGTGTGTGGGTAGGTTAAAGTCTCTTCTTTTCTCTCTTAATGTATATGATAAATAAAACTCCCTTTTAATGGTCTTAAATATATCTCTTTGTCGTTATTTCTCTCTTAATTTCTTAAAAATTTTGTTTTCTTTCTGTTTTTAAATCAATTTACTTAACAAATTATCTCAATGTTTAATAGAAAAAAATATTAAAAACCGTTGGAAATTTGAAATTCTTGTTAAACATCCGAGAAAATCATTATAAATTCAAAAACGCTTATAACACAGCTTTTTCTAAAATCTTTCACTTTTCTGAAATTTAACAAAAAAAAAGTGCTTATTCTTTTAATTTTTGTTTTCCTTTTTTCTTAATCTATATTTTGGTTAAAAATTATATTTTTAAAGTTGCTGCTGTTTTTTATTAAGAAAAAAAATAAAATTTATTTTATTATTTGCAATGATTTTTGTTTTGTTCTCTTGTTTAAGTATGTATTAATAAATTTACCTATAAAAAAATAATATTTTTGTGCTTTTGGCGTTATATTAAATTAAATCAACAAACAATAAATTTTAAAAAATAAAAATAAACATTAATTTAAACAACAAGAAAAATTCCTAACCACCTTGGCTTTGTTTACTTTTCAATTAAGATTTTAGCGTAGATATTAATACAATTTTTATTATTCTTTCTATTTTTTTTTTAAACTAGCGTAGGCATTACTGAATTCTTCTCTAGCTGTGCATTTAAAACGGTACTTCCTTTAACCTTTGTTTGTTATAAGTGTTAAATGTGTCCCATAAATGTCTCCCCAAAAATTGTTGTTTACCAAAGAAATTGAGACATCCTTAATGCTACATACTCTTCAAACCAGGCCAAAATAAATCGTATATCTAGTTTTCTGTTTTATTATAGTTCATAGTTAAACATTTTTAATGTATTATTTATAATAAAATTATATTTTTATATTTAATAATTTATGTTTTTAACAGGTTTTTAATAAAACCCATTCCCAGTCAGTCGTCAATCCGCTATGCACTTTTGAAACTGTTTTCGTCCATTCATTGAACTTTTAACAAAAATATAAAATAAATACATATATAAAATAAAAAATACATATATAAAAAAGGATTCCCTTCATTTCCATATATGTGTTAACCGGTGTAAATAAAAAGTGATTGAAAAACAATACCCAAAAAAATGCATTGTGCATCTGCTTTATACATACTAACGGATATAACTGGATCGGCTTTAATTCCATAAGAATCAAAAATATATACTTTATGGGGTATTAGACAAGTATTTCGATGTGGCAGCCTGTAGCTGTTTAATAAAAATAGATACCTCGGGATGTCTGCCTATTTTTAGTATCGCAGTACATTAATACTATAATAGAGCAAAAATTTTGTCCGTTTTGCCCTATCTCGCTTAGTTTTAGAGATACTGGTCATTTTACAAAATAGAGAATATCTAGAAAACTAAGCGAGATTTGCAAGTCAATTTAAATTTTTTTGTTTTAATTCTCAAATCCATTAAAAAAATAATTATGTTTGCAATGATTAGATTCAATTGAATCAAAAAAGATTTAAATGAAATTGATTGATCAACTATTATTATAAATCTGATTTAATAAATTCAATCAAATCGCTGATTTACAAAAAGAATTATTTTATGTTTGTCAACGTCTGTTCTTACTAGACTTGACTGAAAAAAGTAAACGAATGGACCTATTATTTGAAAAAACCATGGACGAAGGGCTAATTTTCATGACGTAAATCAGAACAATATCAATGGAAGTCGATAAAAACGTCTTAAATTTTCTGTACATGTATTGAATCAATTTAATTTATCAAAAAAAAATATCATAAATAAAGATTTTTTTCCTAGGAAAAACTTATAAATTGTCTAACAAATATAAATTTACTCTGCCTTTAAAACTGCAGTTCGTGTATAGTAGTTACAGTACCATGAGATTGAAATCCAGTTTAAACTAGATTTCGAGCGTAACAAAAATGCAGTTTTATTACCAAATTTGTAACAATTTAAAATTTTAAAGTAATATGGTAGGTATTTAACTGCGAACGTAATCGCCTTACAGAATCTAGGCACAGTATTTTGTTTGTACTTTTACGAAAAAAACAGCCAACTATTTTTCACTCGTTTTGAATTTTTGCGAAATTGTGGTGGATTTTTTCAGTTTTTTTTTTGAAGGCGTTGTGGTGTTATGTTAAGCGCATTGGATTGTTACACATAAGCTTGCGGGTTCGAACCCCAACCACGGCAATATCAAATTTGATAGAAAAAAATGTATGAGTTTTTGTTTTTCATACATATCGCAACGTCCTTCTTCGGAGTTTCCATAGGGCTTAACCCCAGGCAAGTTTAATAAAAAGATGGCAAGAGCAATTTTTTGACACGACTAAACCAAAGCCATTTTAAAGTATCTCTACGTAGTAGTAAAACCTTCGCGGGGTTTGCTCCACCTCATCAAATTTGTTTATAGTCGCAAATAGGTATCAGCTTTAAGTATAGCTTTTAACTATTTTTTTTTCAAAAAATTCTTAAATATTGTTTGATATTCTTCCGCAAAGTTGAAGCTCTTATTATGTGTTTTTTTAAAAAATAATTTCGATCGAAAAATTACGATCACGAATTCCGTAATTCAACCCCTGCATTGAAAAAAAATGTAAATATGAAAAGATTTGTTTTTTAAACGCGTTTGAATGAAGATTGTGGAATTACGGCATTCGTAATCGTAATTTTTCGATAAAATTAGTATTTTTATTTCTAAAAAAAAAACATTTAGACGGAGTTTTCTCCATCAGGAATGTCGTAGTTCGGCACTAGATTAGAAATCAGTTTGTGTTTTCATTATTAGAATTATTGTAGTTACTTATTGAAAAAATCAGTCAAGTAGCTAAAAACTTGTGTTTTTTATAACGGTACATATGTAATATCAAAATTTTTTATATTTGAACGCGATGCTCCACGTCTTAGTGTAGTCCGATTGGACCCAAGTTTTGAGCATTGGCGATACTTAATAATTTTCATACAAACACACTGAAATAGGTGTGTTCGACGTACGTTACCGCGAGTGCCCGCGGGAACCCAATCTTACCAGAAAGCGTTTCTTGTAACAAAATTTGGGTAAATGAGAGCGTTCATGAGAGAATAATTGTGTTTCTCATTTTCCCAGAACTTATCCGTACTTTTTGTTTGGATAAAATGGTCAAATCATCAGCTGTCGCTTATAAATTAGCTGTTTTGCATTTTAAAAAAAATTAAAGTTAAATTAAAATTTACTATAAAGAACTTTTCCTTCTTAATAATGAAAAATACATTTAAAAATGTAAATAGATATTTGCCATTTCAAATATATTTATTAATCAAGCTGTTTTTTAATATGTATAAATTTGACGTTCATTTTTGGGTATGAAATGTGGTTTTGTGCGTTCGCAGTATTTTGGGCATTTTTATGTTTTTTTGAGAGAATTTTTTGCTTACTCTCATTTTACCAGACTTTACCCAAAATTACCTCGTACAGACCTATTAAGTCTAAATATTTATAAACCGCAATGCAATTTATTACTTCATATAGGTGTACTTATCTGACCTTATATTAGAAAATTAATAATAGCTGAATAATTTGATAATGTACCGGTGGATAACGACTTAATTGGGTGTCTTGCTTTAAAAGACGTAATTAAGAATTTTTGGGCAAACATCGATGCATAATGCTGTAAAATTTCGATATGATTGGTGACCAGATGTAGTACCAGCTAAAATCAGTTGATGATAAAAAAACGTTATACGAAGGAAAGGAAAATATATAACTTAAAGAAATTCATTTCATTTATTCAAATTAACCGAGCCCCTTAGGGCCATATATGGTTAATAGTATATAAGGTGCAAATATACATTCAAATACTTAAAACTATCAATCTTACATAATTATACTGATAAGTTTGTACCAATAAATTGTATTTAATAAAAAAAATTTTATAACAGGGAACAATAGTTTGATTATAGATTAGCAAAATTTTCAGAAAATAATAATTTGGCTTGAGGATATGTAAAGGAAAATTTTTTTAAATTATTGGGAAGTGCATTCCATCCATATTCGCGCAATTCTAACAACAAAGGAACGTTCCTATGTCGAATTACAAATTCTTGGCATAATGATTTGAGGAGAGCGTAACGATCGTGAAAAAGTAAACTTGTCGTTCAGATAAGATGAGAGTTTTGTAGTTATAATCTTATAAAAATTAATAAGTAATCTTAGCCGAACATACATTGTAAAAGAAAAACCAAAAAATAAGATAACATGCGAAGAGATGTGCTCTCTCACTCTTTAACCATATATCAATCTAACAATCCTATTAACAATTTTAATAACGTTTTAAAATTAGTACGATTAGTTGCTGAATAAACTTCAATGCCATAATTCACTATTGAAAAAAGAAGTGCATGTGCCACCATAATCCTGACTCTTTTAGGGAGGTTATATTTTAAACTATATAGTCTTCTCAAAACAAAACATACTTTCGATGTAATTGAACTTATGTGTTTGTTAAATACAAATTTATCATCTAGGACTATACCCAAGCAACGCATATTATTCACTATTTTGAATTAAACGATTATTGATTTTAATTGCCAAAGAAGATTTATCTATAGAACCAAAAGATAGCTTAATTCTTATTTGCATTTATATGAAAGAAGTTGTTATCCATCCATGACCCAACAATATCCAGTGTATAATTAATTCGTGCATTCAAAGACTCAACAAATTGCTTTTCTCCAAAGAAAACCAAATGAATATTATCTGCATATAAAAACATGTCTGAAATTGGAAGATTCAAAGCCTGAATGAAATCATTGATATAGAGCATAAACAACAGGGGTCCTAGGACAGACCCCTGCGAAACGCCACTGAAACAAGGCAACAAGGTAGAGCATCTATTGCCACAAGCTACAAATTGTTGTCTATCACTGAGGTATGATAATATCAAAGTACAAGGTTCTTTCCTGAAATTAAAATTCTTGAACAATTTATTAATTAGGTTGTTATGGTTGATGGTATCAAAAGCCTTAGATAAATCCAAAGCAACTAAAACACCAACTCTGTTGTTATTTAAGTTCTGTCTTATTCTATCCGTTAATGAAAGTAGGAGATTTGTAGTGCTGAAACCCTTTCGGTACCCAGAGTGACAAAACTCCCAACACTTGGTTGGTTTCGAATTTAATGATAGCAGTGGTTTAGATGTAACATCTGCAAAAAGATCGCGCAAATATTTTTAGCTTTTAGTTACATTTCTTTGCATATAAATATTTATCTTTGTGTTTTTCTTGTTTTCATATACAACCATATATTTCAATAATGCGGTACATTATTTTGCATAAGGTATTTATTATTTAAACGTCGCAAGTTATTTACAAAAAAAAAATATATATATATATTTGTGGGGATTTTCGCAGCTTAACCATAATTTTTATACCCTCCACTATATCGTGATCCATAAGCGTTTTTAATTCCAATTGTTGAAATGGCGATCAGGGCGCAAAGACGCCCGCGGGGGTCTTAATTTTAACCCAGATTGTTGTGCATCCCCCCGAGCAGTTTGCTATTGAAAATGAGCAAAGTCGGTCCAGCGTTTAAAAAGTTATAAGTGAAAAGTGAAGGTACCTCTAAATTTTCCATACAAATTGGTGTATTTCAGTGCAATTTCATAGTAGCTTAAATATTTTCACCTGAAATTTTTTTTTTTTTACCACTAAAATTTTTTTTCACCACAAAAAATTTTTTCACATCAAAATTTTTTTTTTTCACTAAAAAATGTTCACATCAAAATTTTTTTTTTCACTAAAAAATGTTCACATCCAAAAAAGTGTTTACCTCAATATATTTTTTTACCTCCATAATTGTACTTGAAAAGTTTTTAGGATATTCGGAGAGGTAGATTTGGCACAGCCAAATTTAAGCCTTTTTTACTTGTTTTCATTAGCGCTGTCGAGAAATTGGTTTTAAATAGTGGGGGCTCAAACTTTGCTAAAGACAGAAAAGTAAAATTTTATGCTGTTTAGAATTAGGGACGCAACCTATTTGAGGCTATAAAAAAATTGAGATGAGGTGTGCAAAACCCAGCGGGGTTTTACGACCATACACATGCTCTTCGCACCGCGTTGGTTTGGTAGTGCCTGAAACAATTTCCCAAAAATTATAGCCCAGTGTAACATAACAGGGCTATGAACTAAAAAGCTTTAACTATTTCGCCAACTCTTCATCAGTCGCAGGCAAAAACTGTTCTATAAATTTCATCTCGCGCAGTTAGTGTGCCTTTTCAAAAAAAGCAACATATTAATAAGTAGGAAGAATTTCCCGTGTTGATTCTCTTCCGAAAAATATTCGTCAGTAATACGCAAATTGGAATAATGTCCGTCGGGGATATGACCATGTTACCCAAAATTATCAAGACCTGATAACTTATCTCAGAATAATCAAAGCTTAATGCCTTACCATAGTTATGAATGTCAAATATATATGGAAATATCTGTGTTTAAGTTTACCCGGGTTATTTATTAGATAAATTACTCGCCCTTAGATTATTTTATTAAATATTTAGTTACCTTATACTATTAGGCACCCTTCCACAGTCTCGTTAAAATTTACGAAAAATTGAGTTAAAACAATAATTTTTGTTCTTCATTTTTTAATTTTATTTCTTGTTTTGATAAAATAAAAAAATAAAAACTAAAGAAATTATTAAATTTTGGTCAAAATAAGACAATAATTGAAAATTTTCATTTCTGTTCTGATTTTTAAATATCAGTAACTATTTTTTTTTTGTTTCTTGGTGATTTTACATAATAAATTCTTTTAAATTTCAGCAAATAATGCATAATTACACACAATATCTAATTTTTTTAAAATAATTTTGTATTTTGTTTATATCCTAATGATAGAGTGGATAATAACATTTAATTCAAAATTTTATGTTTTGTTGTTGGTTGACGGCAATGGAATAAATTAATATCTGGACACATTCTAGATTTTCTTTTGTAATGCTGTTATTTGTATAAGTTTTATTTATTTTGTAAATATACATATATTTTGTTTAATGAATGCATAGTAATATATACTTTATTTTTTTTTACTTGATAATTTAATATTGCAATATGTATTGTTTTTGTTGTTGTCAATTGAATTACTGCCGTCATAATTTAGATTTATGTTTATATTTTTTTACATTAAATGTCTACTCGTGACTGCTGGTAGTTAATATTCTTTTTGTTTTTTTAAACATTTATTATCTTATATAAAGAGATTAATGTGTATGTTTTGTTATAACCTGGTGGTTGGTTGCGTAGGTGCAGGGAGTGAGTGTGAAATGATGATGAAAAATGTAAGAGAAATTTATTATATTTCCCAGCTATTTAAAATATTGTTGTTTATTATGATGTTATCTAAGTTATTAATAACTTGTTATTCTCCATTCTTTTGTTCATCATCAGACTCAGATTCTAAAATGAAAACAAATAAAAACAGATTTTTCATTAGTTTATGTATATTTTTTTTTATTTTTAAAATAATAAAAGTAATTATTGGTTTTTGTACAGGTAAAATTATTGGCCAAAAATATCTACGATTTTAAAAGATAAATGGACACCCAATTACCAATTAAATTTATGTAGCACCGTTTAAATTACATTTTATAAATTTGTCTGTGGGAAAACATAAACAAATTTATTTCACCTGGTGCATATTTATTATTCTTGTTTAAAAGGCTTCTTTTCTCCTTCTCCGAAATGTACACTTACTTAAAAAAGTTTAGCAAACTTTTTATTTAAAGGGAATTTGTCGCATTACTTTTAACTAATATCTTCAAAATTTGTTGAGTACTTTAAGTTAATTTATTTTATTCTTGAAAACATTGGAAACCTAGTAAGTATTGACAATTTTGTATAAATTTGTTGGATTTAAGGAAATTTGTCAACAGCTTACAGTTTTAAACGAATTAAAAACAAAATAATTTTTTTAATTTATAGCTTAGTAAAAGCCGATCACAAATTCATTCTCACGGGTACCCTTTTTTTATATCAACCATAATTCAGATTTCATAAAATTTAAATGTATCAGTGATTATTGGCCAAAAAATATCTATATTATAAAGATAAATGGACACCCAATCACTAACCGAGCAATGTTATTATGGCACCATTTTGTTACAAGAATTTACAAATTTAATTTTGGAAATTTAACTAAATATTTTTTCAACGAGTGCGTAAAAAAAGACAATTAATATTAATATTTTAAAATTTGTAACATTGATTATTGGCCTAATATAACTATGATTAAAGTATTTAGGACACCCAACCAATGGCTATATTGTATTTATCTAGCAACACTGGTACAACGAATATGATCATGGTTTTATAAAATTCATAATCACTATTTAGAAGTGTGCTTTACCAAAATGACTGTATTGGAATATTTATTAAATTTGTTTTAGATTTCATTGGCCTTTAAAATCTATAGAAAAGTAGCAGATAATAAGGCAAGCAAAAATCTACATTTTATTCTGGCAAACATGGTACAATAAAAGTGTTATATGAAATTCACAAATTTATTCTCAAAGTTGCCCTCATTTTACAATATATCGACCATAATTTAGATTTCATAAATTTTAAATGTATTGGCCAAAAATATCTATATTATAAAGATAAATGGACACCCAACCACTTATCGAGCAATGTTATTATGGCACTATTTGGTTAAAAGAATTAAAAAATTTAATTTTGGAAATTCAACTAAATTTATTTGCATCTAGTGCTTTTTTTAATTGAAGTCATCTTGACCGAACCATTCTTTACAAAATATTAAAAACAATTATATCACCAACACATTTTTATAATTGTTACAACTTTTATTATTTTTATATGTGATGAAATCAGTAAAACTTTCTAATGTTATGAAAATTATGTGACAACTCAAAATGTGTAAAGACAATTGTTATAAATTTATTCGACTATATAAATCAAGGGTGCCCAAGCCATATACTCTTGATGTTCATTTGTTTTTGTAAATGCTCTTAGCTATAGGCTGTGTGTTTTAATACCCATAGAGCACTCAGCAATAGCAATACGAAATACACAAACAACTTTGCCTTATTAGTTAGCAAGTGCAAAGCAACAACACTTTCGTATGCTTTGCTGGTAAACATTGACGACAGCGATCATCAATGTAGATTTTGTTTAACGTATGATATGAAATATATTTTTTTCTTTTTTCTTTGTATGTATTGGTTTTTACAATAAAAAATATTGAATAAAAATTAGTTATTCTTTAAATGTATTGGTGTTTACTCTTAAAAAAATGTGGATCTTTGGCCAAAAAAAATAATATTTTAATCTAACAACATGGTAACCTGGGTACCGATTCTGAATAGTTTTATCACTGCGAAGTGATGAAAACTGTTATTTGTTATCATTGTTTTTAAATGAGTGAAGAGTGATTTTCCATTAATTCACAACATCGCAATTCAATCAGAATTGGTACACTGGGTAATGTTGGATTTTTCCAAAAATTTGGACACAACTCTGCAAATGATTAGATTTGAATTTCCTTTGTCCAAGCACGAGCTTTATACATCTTTGATATGCTAAATTGGTTGAATGCTTTCGTATTAGTATAAATAGTAATTGATATTTGCCAATAATTCACTGTATTCTTAAGTTTTGTTTTTGCTTCAAATTGCCAATGTACAATAATAATTCATTTAAATGAGCCATCACACACGAGAACAATTGTGCTGGCATTACATGCCAGCTTGAAAGTGGCAAAGCGGGGCGAAGAGAATTGTTTTTTGTTGGCTTAAAGTTTCAACCAGTTTCTACCCCGCATTAGCAGCAATAAATCAATATTTAAAAAAAGCCAAACGTTAAATGAGTACAAAAAACACTAACACACACAGAGCCCTTATTTACGTATACATTTAATGCCAGATAAATATCATCCCGTGTGTTACGAAAAGAACAAAAATTGTGCGCTTAAATACTAGTCTGGTGTGTGATGGCTCAATGAATCTAAAAGAAAGATTATCAAAATTTCACGCTCCTAAAGTAGAAATAAGTTTATATCGGTTTCATATTTAATGACATTTGACTGCAACTACAAAACTATGCAAATTCTTTTTATATTAAAGTTTTCTTTTATACAAATTGAGTGACCATAAAAAATTTCTTGTAAGAAAAATGTCATAAATTTCATTGGCCTACAGAATCCATAGAAAATTTGGGGATAATTAGGCAAGCAAAAATTTATATTTTAATCTGGCAACATGGTAACCTGGGTAATATTGGAAATATCAATAAACTCGTTCTCAAAGCAGTTGCCTCTCATTTATTGTAACAGAAGACTATAAATTTTATGTTGAAAGAAAAATTTCACAAAACTGCAAAAGATATGATGACACGACAAATAGAAAACGTGCAATGAAATTTTTTAATTTCAATGATTATTAGCCTAGGATAACTATGATTAAAGTAATTAGGACACTCAACAAATAGTTATGGGTAAATTAATTAAAACGCAAAAGAAAACTAACAATAGTTTGCATAAAAAAACATTTTACGTAAATCAGTGCCTCCAACTGATGCTTTTTAAACGTTTTAATTTTATTATGCAGCAGTGATGCGCAACTACTGCATTTACGAACGTATTTATTGTATTTATATAGCAACACTGGTACAACGACTACGATATGATTTTATAAAAATCAATGTTAGTGTCGGCCAGAGAACTGCAAAATAAACTTTTTTCTTGATTTAATCATGCACAAAAATTCTTGTTCAAATTTAATAATTCAACAAAATTCACTGTAGAATAAAATCAGCATCATGTTACTGAACGCGTAATTCGGATTAGTTTGAATCATATGTCGATTATGTTTACTGCAAATTTAATCACTCAACAAAAAGTCAGCGTTGAATATATCAGAAAAAACAACAAACAACGCGTATGAGTTTTTTCATAATTAAAACAAAATAGAAACACATTTCATAAATGATATTGTTTACATTAGGGTGGTACTTAAATCCGATTTTTTAGAATTTTTATTAGTAATAAAAATATTCTTCTTTGTGAAATATAAAAATTTAGGTCGATATCTCAGGCTTGCTCAATCCGGAAAAATTTAAATATTGTCTAAATTTGTTTTCATCTATTTTGATTGGAAAATTAGGAAATATTTAACTTTAACCGGATTGGGCGAGCCTGATATGTCGACCTAAATTAAAAAAAAAAAATTCACAAAGAACAATATTTTTGTATTCCTAATTAAAATTCTAAAAAATCGTATTTTGGACCCACCCTAAAATACATTTATGAAATGTGTTTCTACAAAACCACCCTCTTTTTATAGATAAGAAAAGCAAATGCAGTTCTCTGGTGTCGGCCCAGAATAAGAACGTGACATGCAACGATTCTTGCTATTAGAGAAAACGCGCCCAAAATAACAACGTACGACGGTGACTGCACAAACTGTCATATTTATTTTAGTGTAAAGAGTACTCTCCAGTGTCACTTTTTCCCTATTAACGAAACAATTTTTTTTATTTTGGTTTTTACATTTTAATTTTTTAAAAACTTTAAAAAGAAATAATTATTTTATTAAAAATTTAGAAATTTTACCAATCATATGTTTTTTGTTTACAAAAATCTTTTAAAATGCGGGAACTCTGTTAAGAGAATTAGACACAAAATAAGAAAAAACGTTTTCAAAATAAAATAGATTCTATTTAACAACTGCAACGCTCGAAGAGTTTAAATTGCAAATTTGTATGGAAAAATACGGTACTTTGTTGTTCTGGGCCGTCACTCATTCTTAAGAAAAAGTGTGCTTTACCAAAATGACTGTATTGGAATATTTATTAAATTTGTTTTAGATTTCATTGGCCTTTAAAATCTATAGAAAAGTAGCAGATCATAAGGCAAGCAAAAATCTACATTTTATTCTGGCAAACATGGTACAATAAAAGTGTTATATGAAATTCACAAATTTATTCTCAAAGTTGCCCTCATTTTACAATATATCAACCATAATTTAGATTTCATAAATTTTAAATGTATCAGTGATTATTGGCCAAAAATATCTATATTATAAAGATAAATGGACACCCAACCACTTACCGAGCAATGTTTTTATGGCACTATTTGGTTAAAAGAATTTCAAAATTTAATCTTCAAATTCCACTAAACTTATTTGCATCTAGTGCGTAAAGGCAAAGAGCAAACTTTAAAGCTTTACCCTAAACTTTTTTATTTAATATGTATGAAAAAGTAACAATGAACAATTGGTTTTTGTTAAAGAAAAATGTTATAAACTTCATTGGCCTATAGAATCTATATAAAACTGCAGATAATAAGGCAAGCAAAAGTGTACATTTTAATCTAGCAACATGGAAACCTGGGTAATGTTGTGAAAATCAACAGACTTGTTCTCAATCAGTTGCTAGTTTTTTTATTTGAATACAAGATCCGATCTTGAAAATTGAATAAATTAATCTCTTCTTGCTTAAAACTATAATAATTCACAAATGGTAAATTTTCCATCGCACAAATCACAATAGAATACACATGTTTATAAAAAACTTTTTTCTTTTTGGCTTGATGCAAGCATTATCCTCGAACTTCGGGTTAAATGACCTATTGTCTATCGGCATTTACATCATCCGCGAAAGTCGTTCGAGGCAGGATCGGTTATTCTTTCGATATTGATACCAAGCTGGTCCAACTATACTTCATTTTACCATAGAGTTAAGTGTATTATTTTCGACAAAAAAGGTTTTAAATTTTATTTCTAATCTGAAGTTTTTCCACCATTACAAAAAATCATTTTATCAAATATTCTTTAATATAATTTTATTTTTTCACCTTAATTTTGTTCCCCAAACTGTAATACAGTTTAAAGAAATGTTTCATACAAAGAAATCTAGAAATTTTGCAAAAATTTTACTTTTTGTAAAAGAGAAATAACTAGACAAGTATATGTATGATTTTAATTTAGCAGCCATTCGACACTATTTAAGCTTTGAATATAACAGCAAAATTAGTTCTAATTAGGTGCATACCAGTTTGACAACCACACGAAGAAAATATATAAATTTATTATAAATAAATTTTCATTTATAAATATTAAAAACTAAAAATATCTGTGCATTTTTGACAAAAGCACTTAAGTCGAATTAAGAAAACTCTTCAAGATTTTTGTAGCCAATAAAACTCTTAATGTGTTCTTCAGCTTTCCTAAAAAATGTTTGTTTTTAAAATAGTACTTTCGTCAAAAAGTTCACACAGGCTTATTTTTCCAAATACATCAGTGGACTTTTGATAAAGCTTAAATCGACTCAAGATGTTTTGACAAAAAGTTCTGCAAAAGTTTTTTTTTGCGAAGATAAAGCTTTTTGCATGATTTTGAATGTAAGAGATCATAAAAGTTTATAACATCAGCAGCTTTCTTAAAAATGTTTCAATTTTAACCAAAATGAAAAAACTCTTAGTTTTTTATTTAATATGCCATTTTGTGAGAGGGCCACAGAAATTAGTTTAATTTTAAATCAAAATATCTTACCTTCTTCAGCATTTTGCAACCATTCAACAAATTTTTTCATTTGATCAAGGAAATGCATTTTACCCTTGCTTGAATGGGCATCTTTATACCAACGTAATATAACCTCTTCTGATAGTATTTCAGCTAAAAATATAAAAATTACAAAAATACAATTCAAATTAATATCCCTAATTTGTTTTCTTTTATTACAAAAAAAAAAAAAAGAAAATAAACTTACTTTTGTAGAACAGTAATATGATCTTTTGGAAAGCTTTCATAAAGTTCATATTTTCATAGCAAAATTCTTGAACTTTCAAAATCAATGCCAATTCAGCACGATCAGTACTGGCGAATGCCTTGAATAGAGGGCAATAATTTTTCAAATGGCGTACTGCTTGATCGGTAACCAATTCCTCTTTTTTATTCCATTCACCGAGTGACATAATGGTAGACCATATTATTATAATTATTTCATTATCAGGAATGTTGGATTTTGCGGCAAATTCTTTTATGTCTGCTGAAATTTCCGAGTGGGGTTTTTCATCGTTTATATCATCAATAAGGGTTTGTTGCAATTCACGTTTAGCCTCCTGACTGGCTTGGGCTTTATGCAGTTTTATAATTTCAGTAAGTTCCTTTTCAAGAAAAACTTGTTTAAAATTCTCCTCAGTACGTTTGTTAGGTGGGAAAAATTCCATAAGTCTAAAAACATATGAATTTAACAAAATTGCATAAAAGTGAAAAATTATGGGGAATCATTTACATTATTAAAATAATGGTTAATTGAACAAAATACAAATTATTTTTGTAAGAATTTAAATCAAATACACAAAAGTTTAAAAACAAACATTTGCTAAATAAATCTAAAATCATTAGAAAATTTATTCTAGGAGAGTTAATTAAAGAAAAGAGCTTTATAAATTTATACACCACATTTCTTCCTGAAACTTTCCGTATTAAAAAAAATTATATACATAAAAAAATTAATTACACTTACTTGCTTTCTAAACCACCCTTTTTAAGTGTTTGTATTAGGGAAGCAATACCCTTCTCTTGTTTAAAGGTAACAAATAGTTCAACCAAGAAATCAAGAGCAATACCATCCTTTATCAAATGTTCATTATTGAGTACCAATAGAACAGTGGGTGGTACAGAGCCATTAACTGTAATAAAAAGAATTAAACAAATTGTTTATAAAAAAATATTTTTCAGAGGTGTTGATAGGTTTATCAGGCTTTTTCTTAGAAATAATTGTGATTGGGTTTGTGTCTTTTACCTCTGGTTAATATGAGGTAAAAGTCAGTACGCCAAAACACTTTAATTTACCACTCGTATTTTAATTCTTATCAGAGGAAAGCAAAGATAAAAACCAAATTTGATTAAGTGGAATATGTGGTATTTTGGAAAATTTCAAAATTGTTATTATAAATCTTCATAAAAATAGGTATAAAATGTTTTATAAGGAAGCGAAAAGAAAGACTTTAAAATGGCATTAATAAAATTTTGAAATAAACAATAATAGTTAATTAATGAAATCTACATTGAAAATAATCAAAGAAAAAATAAACATTTTTTATTATCAAATATTCATATAAACAAATAAATTGTCCCCTGTATTGGTAATGACTATAGGGCAAGGAAATTTATGCATTTATATTATTTTATAAATAGCATCGAGTATTCAAGTGTCGATATTTTATAATTGTAATGTGAAATCTCACCTACTGTCCACATTGGATTCAGAGGAACGAGTATGGGCGGTAAAAATCGGTTGTCAAGGCAATCGGACTATGTGCAGGGATATTATGATTTATCCGAGCAAGGATATAATTCTGTCTTTACCGAGAATTATCAACAAAAATCTTCAACTTAAATTTTTATTGTCTTTATAACATCAAAAATTGTCAAATAAACTGTCCCGATTTGAAAATATAAATTGAAAAATTTCGAAATTAGGACGAAATTCTAAAGTAAAACACAGTTAAGAAGTATGTAAAACCTGATCACTGGGGATCATTTAAGAATTCTTTATCTTGTAAGAATTCAAATTTTATCACATCAAAAGTTTAAAAACAACCATTTAATCTAAGATAGTTAATTTAACAAAAAAGAATTTTGCAGTATGAAACAAATTTCTTCCTGAAACTTTCCTGAAATAAAAAAACTTATGTAGGGTGTCCAAAATCACCGAAGGGTGTGAATTCCTTATGACTTTTTTATTATAATTTTTTTTTATTTCTTTTCAGTATTTTGTAAAAACTTGGGGGAATTTAAAATGGAAGAGTATACAATTTAACAACGTGCCCAAATAGTTGAACTTTATTTCTCAAATCAAAGGTCCATTTTTTGACCCAGCGTGCATATCGTTGTTATTTTAATGTGAGGGTTGGACCCTCAGAGTCAACAATAAAATGTCTGGTTGCAAATTTTTGACAACAAGGGGCAGTAAAGGAACCTTCCTGGTGCTGGCAGACGACTAATGCCGCACACGGATGACAATATTGAACGGGTACAGCAGAGAATTCGGGAAGATGGAAAAACATCAACCAGTAGACGTTCGATACAACTTGACCTCTCACGAGGGCTGCAGAGAATAAGAATGTTTCCATAGAAAATTTAGCTAGTCCAAGAATTGAAACAGACAGATTAGCAGCAAGGACTTGATTTTGCAATTTATTTCCGGCAAAAAGCAAAAAATTTAAATTAGTCTCTGCGTTCACCGGATTTAACCGTTTCAGGAAGTTTCGTTTGATGTTATTTGCAAGGAAAGGTCTATATTAATAAGCCTAGAACCATCCACAAATTAAAAACAATATATGCGACGAAATCAACAACATAACACCTGAAGTTTTGCGAAAGGTTATGAAAATTTTTTGGAAAGAGCACGAATATGCAAAGCAGAAAAAAGCCACCACTTGCGAGATATAATTTTTCATAATTAAATTTAAAATATTCTCCACTAATATACTGTAAATTAAAAAATTAATAATTATGTCTTAAATAAAAAGTTATAATGAACTCAAATCCCTTCGGTAATTTTGGGCCTCCCTGTACAAAATAATTCATATTTTTTAATACTCAAAATAACTCATATTTTTTTAATATTCAAAATAATTTATAATTTTTTAATTATTATTCCTAACTCTTGTTACCGACATCCATTTTACAGATACTCTATTGAACCGGAACTCTTCACACTCATTATTTTACCATAAGAAAATTTCTAGCAAGTGTCATATGTGCTTTATTTATATTTGTTTTTTTTCTGCTTTTTTGGACTTTACAGTTTTTAGCTTTAAAGGAGCTTTTTCTTAAAATTTTTGAGCTTTAAATTGCTTTTTTTCACATGTTCCTTCTGCTAGTTTTTAAGTGTTTTCTAAGTGTTTTTTTAAGTGTTTTCTGCAACTTTTTACTTTTGCTTGTTTTTTTTTTTTGCCAATATAATTTAAGTTCACATTAATCATGCATTCCATATTATAAAGAAAAAAATAAACTTTTTACATAAAAAAAAGAAAATTGCTTTTTTTTTCTACAATATCAATTTTAAATTCAGTATAACAAATTAAAATTTTATATGATAAACAACAATACATGTGTATGACATTTAAAGTAATCTTAAGTAAATTTTACACACTATGTATTTTATGTACAGTGTGCTTGTCAAATTTCCCACTGCAAAATATATACATGATGTGTAAGAGCAAAGAAAATTAGCTTCTGTAAATGTCACACTGCTTTTACAATATGAAAATTTTAAATTAGAGTGTGTTCTATTTTCATCTGACAAAGCACCTGACATCAGCTGTTTTGCAAGTCAATTGTTTGTGGCGGCAATAATATGTATAACATTAAATATAAAGCACGTTTTTTCTTTAACTTTTCTTGCTTCATTTTTTATTTTTCAATTTTATGGCAGCTATTATTAAAATAATGCTGCAAATTGCAATTTTTTAAACTTTATTTTCAAGAACACAAAACTAACGCGAAAAATAAAAAACAAGTCATAACAAAAACAGCTGTTATGAACTATTTTAGGTTATGTCAGATGAAACTAAAAATGTAAGTGTAAAAGCAAAAATTATAAACTGTATGTAAATTGACAATTTTGACAGACATACGCAATTACAGATGGATCGTGCAGCTGACAAAGCCACTGTAAAATGCATAGTGTGTAAAACCACCTTAACTTAACATTTTAATAGAAAATACCTACCTAACCAGAGCGCTGTCATACGCGCGAGTTTGATGCGTTCGCTTGGAGTAAAACCTTTAATGAAGACTAATACTTTCTTCATTTCCTCCTCGAACATCTTTTCCAAGTACTTATATCGACGCATAAGCTTGATGAATACCTAAAACAGAAGAAATCGAAAATAAAAAATAAATAAATTAGAGATTTATATTAACAAATTTTTAATTAAGTTAATTGATATGTTTTATATTAAGTTGTTTCATAAAAAGAAATCTAGAAATTTCATAAAAGATTTTTTTTCATTATTGAAAAAAAAAAAAGAAATAACTAGACAAGTAAATATATGATTTTTCTGTAGCATCCATTCGACACTATTTAAGCTTTGGTTAAAACAGCAAATTTAGTTCTAATTAGGTGCATAAATAATTATCAATAGAAAATTAATTGAAATCGTTAAACAATAACAATATACTACAAAAATATGATAGTATTGCAGCATCTTTGCATATAAGCTATAAATTAAAGATAACTTTCCAACACAATACCAATGCAGTCATAGTATTAAATGTTCATTTCGTTATGTATATTACGCTGTACCCTGTATGACTAAACGGTATTATTAAAGTGACATTGTTGAGTTCAATAAACAATTGATATAATACAATTAAGTTGTAGTAAAGAAAATATTTAAAGGCAACCTAGTTTTTATATTTATTTCTCCATCTTATGATTGAGTAAACACTCAAATCTAGACCATTTTCAAATTAAATGCAAGTTTTGGATGTAATATTTGAATACCTTCTTAGTTTTTTATGTGTATTTAATAAACTCATATTACCTGCTCATGGTTACGCATTGCTTCCATATCTTCAGCGGCTTCAAATATGCAATAATTTGTGCGTGGCTTCTCGCCATCCTGAGAGATTGAACCACCAGGAACTAGAAGTAATGAAAATTTTTCTCATTATAAACTTGAACTTTACAATAGTTTTAAAAACGTGAAGCTTTTTACTTTGCATTATAAATTTTGTAATTTTATTTTAATCTTGAATTTACCTAAGAGACCACCAGCAATTAATATGTCAAATAGTACTTCGCCGTAACGACGATAGTCAAGTTTATTACCAGCGATATCTAAATATTTAGAGATTTGTTCTAAGTCTCCTTCAGTTTTTTCAAGACCAGCAATGACCGCATCACGGAATCCCGTTGGGTCATATTTTTCTCTTTCATCTCTTTTTCGGGTCTTGATACGCTGACCTGATAGTACTGGTCTTTCTATTTTCTGACTCATACAATAAATTGCTGAAAATAGAAAAATAAATTTAAAAATTTTAATAATTTTTCTTTCGTGTACATATAATTTAACGTTGGTTATTTATTTAAATTAAAAAAAAATTATTCCTATATTTTAAATTTTTTTTTAAACAATTGAAAGTATTTGTTTCGCATGAAGAAATCTAGAAATTTTATATTCAACTTGTTTCTTTTGAAACAATAAAATAGACAGACAAGTAAATATACGATACTTTTTTTTAGCAACCATTCGACACTATTTAAGCTTAAGGAAAAATACAGCGAAATTAGTTCTAATTAGGAGCAAAACATTTACTAGTCCATCCCAGAGAACATTTAAGCTTTTATGTAAACAAGAACATATTTGATAAAATAAGAACATCACTATAAATTGTTTTAATAGAAAAAAAAAAAACTAATTTTCTACCTTAGCACAACCAGTCGAATGACGGGGTTATAACCGTCAGTATTCTTTAAGGGTGGTGTTAGCTGAAAAAAAGAAAAGTGTACAAATAAAGAATTTGCAATGACAAAATGTGAAAAGGAAAAACTTTAGAAAACAAGGAAAGAAAAGTTTATGTTTATGAAAAAAATGTATATAATTAATAAAAATAATATAAATCCCTTATTTATTGATATACTTTTCCTTTCAATATTTTGCAATTCAAACATTTTTTTCGCAAAATGTTTTTGGCGGCGAACAGCTGTTGTAACTGTAAAAGTGTAATAAAACCAACTTCAGGTAGTTTTAATTTTAAAGCAGACTTTGACGATTAAAGTATACTTTTACTTGTCTATATTGTATATATTAAGAAAAGTCGACTTTAGAACTCCTAAAGTATGCTTTATTTTTGACTATGATTATGCGCCATTAGTTTTTAATTCGATATACCTTAGGGATTAATGCTCCTTGATGACTTTAGGAAACTAGTTTCGAGCGTGAGAATTTCTACCAAGTTTTAGATACGAAACAAAGGAAGCGGCAACGATTTTTTTATTATCGGATTGTGATAATTTATATTATCAATTAAATTGTTAAAAAAATAGTCACCCTGTGGTTCCATGTAAGCCTTCGGGTTTAAAATTAAATTAATCGTGATTAAAAAAAAGTATTTTAATTCGCGATCAAATCATGTTCGAGATTCAAATTTGTTTTAATTCTTTAATTTAAAGTTAAATTATTTCGTTTGTTTGGAAAAAGAATTATTTATATCAACTTAATTCTTTAAATAAGATAAATTTTGAATTGTGGTAGTTAAAAATTTATTTGCAAATGAATTCAACAAAATTTGAAAATTGATTTAAGGAATTATATTTTTAAAGGTCTGCATTCGGTTAGGCTTGGGAGTTTTTGTTCCTTTTATAGAGCGCTCTTTTTAATTCAGCTAATATATGTGACTTGAGCCAATTAAACGGTGACTTTGAATCAATTTAGAGAGAATTTACAAAGTGACTTTGTTGCATGCAATTATTACCTTCAATTCTTGTTTGATGGCAAACGGAGTAAAAAGGCAAGCGGGGTAAAAAAAAAGTACGGTTTTCGTTTTTTGTGCATGTTTTTGTTAGTTCTTTCGCACTCATATGTATTTGTCTTTTGTTGCTTCATCAACATTTAGTTTTCGTGTAACAAAAATCACAGTAAAATTGACATAAGTTTGGAAGCAACTTTAAAAAGGGAATAAAAAAAATTGCACGCAATCAATTGCATTGTATAAAATGGCTCTTATACGATGCAATTGATAGCGTGCAATTTTCTTATAAACTTTTCAAAGTTGCTTTCAAAAGTATGTCTATATATACGGTGAATTTAATTGCACGAAAACTGAATGGGAATGAAGCAACAAAAGAAGAATATATATGAGTGGGAGATAACAGAAATATGCACGAAAAACGAAAACGTATCTTTTTTACCCCGCTTGCTTTCACCCCTCTGCTCCGTTCGCCAACGAACAAAAATTGCATGCAACAATCACCGTCTAAATTGGCTCTTTGTTGCCTGTGATTCTTGTTTGTTAGCGAACGGGGTAGGGAAGCAAGCAGGGTAACAAAAAAAAAGCAGTTTTCGTTTTTCGTGCAAGTTTTTGTTATTTCGCCTCGCACTCAAATGTCCCATTTCACACAGAGCAACTTTTGAGTTTGTGAGAGAGAGGAAAAAAAGAGTCCCATTCCACACAGAGCAAGTTTTGTCGCGGCGATTCTTGTCAATTCTCTTTTAAAATTGCCTTTAATTTCACACAGAGAAACTTCTTTCAGCAACTTTCGTCTACATTTGGTTTAAAATGAATGAAAAAAAAAGAACAATAAAAACAAAGCGAAGAATGAAAAAACAGAACGTATTACCAAGAACAAGCAACTCCGTACCAACCCCCAATCTTCTTTCCCCTCTCTCCCACAAACTCAAGAGTTGCGTGACAAATGTTGCTCTGTGTGAACGGCTCTGAGTGGTAAGTCTCGTTTCATACAGAGCAACATTTGTCGCGCAACTATTGAGTTTGTGGGAGAGGTAAAAGAAGAGTGGGGGTTGGTACGGAGTTGCTTGTTATCGGCAATACATTTTGTCTAATTCTTTGTTTTGTTTTTCAATTCTTCGTTTTTTTTTTTCATTCATTTTAAACCAAATGAAGACGAAAATTCATGAAAAAAGTTTCTCTGTCTGAAATTAAAGGCAACTTTAAAAGAGAATTGACAAGAATCTCCGCGACAAAAGTTGCTCTGTGTGAAACGGGACTAATTGGTAAGGAGTTGCTTGTTCTCGGCAATTCGTTTTGTTTTTCATTCATTTTAAATCAAATGTAGGCGAAAGTTGCCGCAAAAATCTGTGTGTGAACATAAAGGCAACTTTAAAAGAGAATTGACAAGAATCGCCGCGACAAAAGTTGTTCTGTGTGAAAAGGGACTACGTATATTCATGATTTGCTGATTTATTCACATTCGATTTTAGTGCAACAATTCACCGTATAAATAGACATAACATTGGAAGCAACTTTGAAAAGGGAATTAAAAAAATACACGCAATCAATTGCATAGTATAAATTGGCTCTAAGAAATGTACTGAATAAAATTCCAACTTTCTTAAAAAACGAGGTCAATGAATAATTTCACTTAACAAAATATAATAAATTTTTGATTTACTTTATATAATGATAAAATATTTAGATTATATTTTTATACTCACATATAAAACGAAGCGAAAACAAATAAACACTAGTGTTAGTAAAAACAGAAAAATTCTTTAGTGTTTTTGATATTTTTAAT
This sequence comes from Eustalomyia histrio, assembly GCA_949748255.1. Lineage (NCBI taxonomy): Eukaryota > Metazoa > Arthropoda > Insecta > Diptera > Anthomyiidae > Eustalomyia > Eustalomyia histrio. The sequence goes on along the minus strand of OX456523.1, from coordinate 200,997,173 downwards.
TTCCTCAATTAAATAAACCGATTTAACCTTGTTTATGTTTTCACAATTATTTTAAAAACAAGTTTTCCTACTACCCTCGACTTTCTTTTTTTCAATGACGAACAAAATGTGACACGAATTCAACTGTTGATTTTACATAAAATGCGAACGTTTAACATGAATTGTGTGTGGAGCGGGGAATAAAAAATATATATTTGCTATTTTTAAATTTCACTATTTAGGTCTATATATTGATTTTTTTATAACAAATTTCTTCTTATAACTTAAATTAGTCTTAAATAAATAAACAAAAAAAAAATAACAATAAAATTTAATAAAAAAAATATTTTTAAAATAAAGAAAATGCTAGAAAACCACTCGGTTCAAACTCCAAAAACTGAATAAGAAAAAAAAACTAAAATGACATGTGGTAGCTGTCAAAAAAAATTAAACAGGAAATGGAGGCATTAGCGCCGCCATATTGACACAGATGTATAAAAAAAGAATAGTAAAACGAATGATAAAAAATTAAGAAAAAAAAAAATAAAATGAAAGTAAAATAAAGTAAAAGAACGAAAGGAAAAGAAAAACAACGGCAGCTATTCGGAAATACTTTTCACCAGGCACCTCATTTTTGGAATCATTTTTTCCCGCGTGTTAATATTTTTTTTAAACCAACATAAAAAGCTCTTGGGGTAATGAAATAAAATATAATTGTTGGCACACGGGAAAAAGCAGACGCCATAAATTACACGAATGGCGAAGAAGTATTCCCGAACAGCTATCAATAAAAAATTCTTCAAAAAATTTCAATGTGGTTTCTGGATTATTCTTTTCTCTGACCCTAGATATACACATTCTGTAAAACACTAATTTAATTATAAGTACATATATATTCCAATCTCCCAAACAACCTTAAAAAATTTTGTCAATGGCGTTCCCTCTGAGTGTGGGCAGCCATTTTTTTTCTTAAGAATTACTCAATTTATTTCATTAATTTATCCAAATGTTTCAATTTTTTGATGAAGGGATTGAATTTTGATAAATTTATTGTACTTACGATTAAAACAAAAAAAATTTAGCACTGCTGACGAAAATTTATATCGAAATAACTTTTCTTTTTGAAATGACTATTTCTTTCAAAAGAAGTATTGCACTTGTGATCAGACAGAAACGTGCGCCGAGCGAACTGATCAGCGGCGGTATTATAGTAAAAATTGTGGCGGCGAATAGTAGCCGGCTGCAATAGGAAATTGTTTCCGATAGCTAACTTTTCATATGGCCTCATGCAAAAATCTGTGCCTTGTTTCTGTATTTCTCGCATTGATAAAAGTTTTCGCAAAATACGTGTACAATGCAACCTTGTTCTGTTTTGCATAGTGTAAGTCACAGGCAATTAAATATATATATTAATCTAAGAAGATAATAATGTGCTTTGTTCATGTTACTTCTCTATCTAATAAGAAATTTTACAAAATTAATTCTGCCCACAGCTTTAGAAATTAAAAGCTCTAAAAATTTTCAGTACAAATGCAAACAACTTTATCATCTATAAAGTCACCCTGTATAAAGCAGGGTGGCCATGAATTTCTCGATGCTAAAACTTCTCGCACAGATATAGAAACGGGGTGCTGCTTAGCCAGCTTATAAAAAAAAAAATTAAAATAAATCTGTGTTTATGGGCGAATCTATTGAAGATAAACACAGCTGACATAAGCCAACGTTTAGGGTTAACGCTTAAAGCTACTTATTTCAAAACTGTATGGGAATGACAAAAGTCCACGTCGATAGCTTCCCTGTTCAAACCATAAACTGTTGGAAGAGGGTGGTTTATCAGAGGCTGACGATGAGCTGGTCGGTCAGGTCGAAAGTGTTCATCAGTCAAAGGCAATTAAATATATAGTATTCTAAAGAAGATAATAATGCGCTTTATTATGTTATTTCTCCATCTAATAAGAAATTTTACACAATTAAATGTGTCCATAGTTTTAAAAGTTAAAAGCTCTTAAAACTTTCCAGTAAAAATGCAAACAACTTTATCATCTATTAAGTCACCCTGTATAAAGTAGGGTGACCATGAATTTCTCGATGCGAAAACTTTTCACATCAGATACAAAAACGGGGTGCTGATTAATTCTAAAATATATAGTTATTGTAAATTCTTTTAACAAATTAGAACAAAACAAATATTTTTACCATATTCCAAAAGGAAAATTTACAGTCTAAAGCGGCCCATAGACTATCAAGCATGCTGTACAGCATGCTTGTCGGCTGTACGAATTTAAATGTAATGTCTTGTTTAGATGGATTGACAACTATGTTGGATAAAAACAAATTTTTTGACAATTTCCATGTTTGTCAAGCATATTGAACAACATGATTGATAGTGTATGGGCCGCTTAATAGGGTCGATAAAGCCATCATTGTGAATGAAGCTTTTATTATTATAAATTTTAGCTTTTATTAATCATATATGGCCCTAGTATGAACCATTTCTCGCGAAAATACGTGATTACAGTACTTTTTTTATAATAAATTTTTGTAGAAGTTTTGATTATTAGCTAGGTTTATGCGGCAAGCTATCAAAGTAAACTTATGTCATTCCCATATAAATTTGATATAAGCCAAGGTTAAGTGCTAACGCTTAAAGCTATTTATGTCAATTTTGTATGCGAATGGCAGAAATGAGGGTTGATAGCTTCTCGCATACAAAGCAAATTGCTGTATAATTCTCGTAAGAAAATATTTCCCCCTGTACAAACAATCGATTATGTTGAAAAGCTCTAGTTTACAACACTGCCAAATAAGAGAAGAACATTAAACCATGTTAAAGAAATATAAGTAAATAGTATAATTAAAAATTCTGCTACTTATTTTAAGCAGGTTACTAGCCGTAGAACCGGCGGCTGCAGTTACCACAAATTGGCGGCGGCTAAGTTCAGTCGGAATTAAGCCGTTCGGCTAAGGGGTCTGATGTCCTCATATTAAAGCAAGACAAAAGGAAGGAACATGGCCGTCAAGACCATTGATAGCTGTCAATTTGCAGTTAATCCATATGGCAACGCTTGAAAATGTAGGAAGCAGCACTAGTGCTATCGTGTTTTAATGCGAATTTACATTATGCTCGAAATCAACTTAAAAAAAGTAGATGTCGACAGAAACCTAATAAAAATTTTGGATTTCAAACAGATTTCCCATACAAAATGAAATCCCATTTAGTTAGATTTCGCAGAAATCGAATAAATTTTGGAGACTTTTCATAGACTTTGAAAATACAACTCTGATTTGTCGATAAATCGTACGCGCTAGTACGTTGACAATTGTTGGACGTTTTATAAAAGCGCAAAAACAAAGTATAATTAAAGTTATTTTCAACAAAAATAATTTAATCCTTGAATTCCATTTGAAAAACATTCAACAACAACTTGAGAAATACATTAAGAAGTTTTTGTAAAAGTTTTAAATTTGTGCATTAGTCTCAAATGTACTTCTCAAATATTTTTTTTAATTTAAAATATTGATATCAAATCTTTTTCAAATCGTAGATTATATATATGTTCTAAAAATAAATTGTTTTTTTTCTCTTATTGAAGTTACATCTGGTACTATTTTTGTGTGTTTTTCAAGATTAGAGAAACTGCTTAATGCCATTGTTCGCTTTGTTTTCAACGTTAGATTAAGGAAGCATATATCTTCGTATGTTGTACAGTTTTTGGGTTGTACTTTTCGGAAATTTGTTAAATTTAGATTGTTATTATTCTTTCATAAACTTATAGTAAGTGCATCACCTCCCACTTTGTGTAATGCTTTTCATTTTTCAAGATCTAGTAGGAATGTACAGCTAATAGTACCACGCATAACTAACGCTATTTTTGAACGTTCATTTCTGGTCAGGGTGTCCCGTATATGGAACAAGTTACCTAGCAATTTAAGAAATTTTGCAGACTCGCGTAATGTTTTTGAAGGTAAACTTTTCTCCTATATTTGTGAATCCATGAAAAACTAAACATTAACATCATTCTTTTTTGGCTTTACATTTTTTATACTTTTTTATGATGTATTACAATTTAGTTTTTTGTGCCAGTTAATTTAGAGTTTATCGCTAACATGGACTTCATATTAACCCAGCAAAAATGAAGCTGCCAAAGAAGCAATAAAAGCATCACTACTATGGCAAAGGCATCACTTCTTTTCTAATGGTTTCATCGATGAATTTAACATTAGCGTGTCATAGGATGGAAGTATTCAAATGTAGCTACTAGCATTACTCATACTTTACTCTAAGGAAGCAATGATAATACAATGATTAGGTATTCTGATGCATGAGTGGAAAATGTTCATATACTTTGTAGTATTTAAGCTTTGATGAAAATTTAATTCCTAAGAATGCAGAAAAATAAGTTTAAAGAAGGGAACTATATGCATTGATGTACAACTTCTCTTTATTAAAACAAATAAATAATTGTGCATTAGTGAAAAAGCATTTTTGAAACATTTTTCAAAAATTTTAATGAATTTCTAGACAAATTTTAAAATATTTTTGGATAATTTTAAAACTGGTTGTACAATTTGGAAACATTTTTAGACACTTTTAAAACATTTTTGAGCAATTTTAAATAATTTTTACACAATTTTAAAATTTTTTTGGTAAATTCTGAATTAAAACTAGAAATGATATAGTGTTAAATAAAATACATAATGCAAAAATGCACAGATTGCGTCGTCATAAATATTTAAGGCTGAAAAAATGCAAATGACAGGCCAGCTAGTTTCAATTAAAGGTAAAAAAAAATCTGTTTTTGTTGATTTTTCAAAACTTTTCTAAAAATTGCAAAACTGCATAAATTCTAACCCTCATGAAATTTTAAACTAAAATATAAAAAATGATTTAATAAAAAAATTAAAAAAGTTCATCAGAACTATTTTCTCAATTTAAATAAATGCTTTAGATTAAAAAAAAATATACGATATACTATAACTTATGCTTTAGAAGTAATGAAGAGTGATATTTTAAGATGCACATCGGGTTTATATCCAGATCACTGCATTTCAAATATGAACACATGAATTGTTTTGGAAGTGCCTTAGAATAACTCTAAAAAATCATAAAAGAATGCCAACTAAAGCTTAGGAAGCAATGAAAGATGTTATAGTCACAGAATGACTACCTTTTTTTTTGCTGGGAATGTATATAATTTATTTTTTGTGGATATTTATTTTTGCAGTGGATTTTTATACTGCTTTTTTTTTTTTTTGGCTGATGACCATAGATGATATTTATAGCTTAATTGTAAATTTATTTTCTTTAATTAACATAAACTTGTTAAACTCTGTAATATTTAGTATTAATATTAGTATTTTTCATATTAGTATTAATATCATTGGCCAAATGTGGCTTTTAATATTACATTGAATAAATAAATGAAATGAAATGAAAGTGAGTGAAAATTTATTTGACAACAAGCTCTGAGAATGGTTTAAGATAATTTTATTTCTCTAGCTTTATTTTAACAACAATAAACAAGTATCAAAAATAAATAATTTTTTTTAATAAAAATTCCATGGAATACATCTAATTTACGCGTAAAAATAGTAATAATAAATTTTGATACTAATTAGTGCCTTAATACTTGTAGATTTTACTAAAATCGTAAGTATTTTAATAAAAATTAAAATATGTTAATAGAAAATTATAAATAAACATTAATTTATATTTTTCGTGGTATTAGATGATTACCATTTTTGTAGCTGTTTTAAATGCAATATTTTAAGGATTTAAAGAAAATTACGAAAATACTGGTTTAAGGAGAATTATCAAATTTAGGTGAGTGCAAGAATTTTTCACTTTTATTGTTTATTTTGTGATTAAACGAGTATAGACGATGTTGCATTTTATTATTTAAAGTAATAAAATTAACGCATTAATAAAATTAACGCATTTAAAGTAATAAAATTAACGCATTAACGCACTGAAAGCTCCTCTAAATACTATTAAACATTTCTTTCTCAAAGTTTTTTGTCGTTTCCATATTAAAAAATCATCTTAATTATACTTTACACCACTACAAAATAACCAAACATATCGGTGATAGAACCACTTATTGATTCAGAATCACTTTCTAAATCAAGTTGGCGATGTCAATGGTCTTGACGGCCATGTTGGCGATGTCCGGTGATAGAACCACATATTAATTCAGAATCACTATCTGAGTCAAGTTGGCAATGTCGTTTGACTGAGAATTAATTCTTGTTCGCACTCTATAGGTCGTATTAGTCCAAGGGAGAAATTATTTTGGTTGGAGTCAGGTCCTTGTTTAGACATAGTGACCCTACAAATGTACCACTGAAATGGGATTTTATGCTATTTTTACGCAAGCTGTCGCATATACAAATAAAAATTTGGTATTCCGATAGGAAAAACCCAATTGGTTTTAGTTAACAGTAATGTTTTTGGTTAAAATCGGTTCAGATTTTCTCAGAAATACATCTAGTACCAAAAAGAAGTAAATTTTTTTCCATGTGTTTCCAAGTGTTTTCCAACCCATTAGCTTTCGAATCCTGGCTTTTGTAGATTTTTAGTTAGACTAATGTGAGGATCATATAGACAGTATTGACCGATTTTATTTTTTATTAGTTCTTTTTATTTAATATCCCAAAAACTTTAATATTATCACAATATTTTCATATTAAAAAGCACACTCTGTCCTGAAAACTGTATTAATATAAAACCCTAAGATTATTAACATATTATCTTGCAAAAAACTGTTTTAAAAAGCACTGCATTAAATAAAATAAACATGAATTATTAATAACTATTTTTAGCTTTTCATTTATTTTTCAATTAAAAATTAGAGGAGAGTTCGGTGTACCAAAAGGTACACCAGAATCGTAAAGGGGCCATAAAGCATTAGGACGAAGAAACTCTTCATAAATCAAATGCAAACTGAAATAAAAGGCAAGTAGATTTAAAAAAAATCATTCATTTTTGCTATTTACATCTCTTTAAAATGTAGTTTTAACCTAAGCTGGAACCGAAAAACTAAATTGCAAATTTAAAAATAAAATGTATCTTTATTATTTTGCACTTCTTATATACTAATTATGTTAAGTGATTTTTTTAATTGTAAATTATTAAATTAATTGTAAATTATTAAATTCTTAAAAATAAAATTGAGGTCGATATGAGAAATACATTTGAAATAGAAACGATAAATAGCCGTTATCTTGATCTAAGAAATACAGTTGTTATCGAGGCAATCTCAAAACTTTTTCTCTAATCTTTATCAATTTGATAAATATGTTCGAGCTCTAACAGCCGTTTTTATGGAGAACGCTATGATTTTAAAATTGAGAATAAAAATTGCTATTCTCAAGTGTAAAGTTTGAGAAATAAACTAGTTATCAATTTTATATTTATTCAGTATCAATAAATAGTAAATGTCTGTTGGGAGAATAAAAATATTTCAGGATTAGAGTATTTTTATTATTGTAATATGTTTACAATATATCAGTATATTTCATTATCTATATTGCTCATATTTTTAACCTTGTAAGTACTTTAAGGGTAGTTTTGAAATAGTATTGGAAATGGAATAACTAATTGTAGCATGCTTACCCGAATAAAATAAGTTGATCTGGTAATGTATGTGAAGAGTTCAACTACAAAAAATAAATTAGTGTATGTCAAATATATGTCGGCAGGGCTTCAAGACTTTTTTCTTTGGGATTGTTGAAGTCACCGCTCTATATGAACAATTCTCTTAATAGTTCAATAACAATGAAAACTGCGTTGAAGATACCGAATGATTAACGGCACCCGATTGAACGATATCAACAAAAATTAATGGAAAAAACTTAAAGGTCCAAATAAACATTTAATAAAATTAAAATTCGGCCTGATTACACCTGTTGAATTTGAAGTAAAAATTTTCGACTCCGCGTTAATTGAAAATTTTTTTAAGTTGAGTTTATAACGGTCTTTTAACAAATTCGACTTAATGTCGTCATGACATCGATCAAAGGATGCCACATATTTGAAATTTTTGTAACGTGGGGTAAAACCACCTCGGCGAAAACCGCACGGAAAAGTCCAGTGCCCAGATTCTATAAGACGAGCGATAGTTATCGCCCACTTTAGAAGTTAAAATTCTATCGTTTTCAATATGTTAATTACAAAATCTTAATATGAACTAATGTCAAATTTATATGGGATTTTCAAACATAATTTACCTCACAAAAACCGCTATTTTTATATATTATTTTGAACTTTAACTATTAATAATTTCCTATACAAAAGTGATATTCGAAAAACATTTTTTTTAACAATAAAGGCTTGACACATTCGAACCTTCTCCATTTAGTACTCAATTTGTTAACAGTTTATTAGAATTATATGAAATAAACTAATATAAACGAAAATATTAATAATTTTTGACTTCAATTATGAATACCTAAACGTGAGTTTGGGCCGTTAAAAAAATGTTGCCTCTATTCTTTTTTTCTCTCCTGTACTATATTCAAAATTCATTATGATCAGGGGAAACCAGTCGGGATACCTTGTTAGATATATTTTTATTTTTTAATTTATTATAATATATTTTTGTAATATTTACTATTGCAAAAATATGATAAATACATTTGTGGTAAAAAAAGGCATATCTGTCGACGAACACACGCGTATTAAAATAAATCAATCTAAGAGACACTGTGATTAAGTTAGTTGGTAAATCGTAACCGTAAAATTCTTGAGATAAGGATAAGTAAAATCGAACAGGTGTTTATAAAATTTTGAAAAAAGATAACTCACTAGTATAAATAATTGTTTTTACGTTATAAATAAAACAAATCCATTTTGAGTTTCAATGTAAAAGATATTGTAGTATGAAGAGGTTTGGAATAATTTTGGTCTTAGGCATAATGGCTTTTGCCACAGCAGCTGCTTTGGATCTTAATAACATGTTAAAAGAAATCACACCCACGGTATGTAGTATTGCGACTTAAAAAATGTATGTGGATTGTATTTAAAGTTTTTAAATAATCCTAGGATGAACGTATTCGCGCTCACGGTTATCCGGCTGAATCCCATTATGTTGAGACTGAAGATGGTTATGTTTTAAACCTTTTCCGTATCCCCTATTCTCATAACTTACAAAATCAAAATGCTTATCGTCCTCCGATTTTGTTACAACATGGTCTTTTAAGTAACTCTGATTGCTGGTTGTCCGCCGGTCCTGGCTTTTCATTGGCTTATATGTTAGCTGATGCTGGTTTTGATGTCTGGATGGGCAATGCTCGTGGTAATATTTACTCACGTTATAATACAAAAATCTCTGTCAAAAACCCTAAATTCTGGCATTTTGATTGGCACGAAATTGGCACTATTGATATTCCTGCCATGATTGATTATATTATTGAAGAAACTGGTCACCAACAAGTTCATTATGCTGGCCACTCTCAGGGTACCACCGTTTACTTTGTTATGATGTCTGAGTATCCTGAGTATAATACCAAAATCAAGTCCGCTCATATGTTAGCTCCTTGTGCATTCTTTGAACATGGTACCTCCCTAGCGTTCAAGGTATTTGCTCCTTTGGTTGGTACTCCTGGTGGAATCTGGAATCAAGTTTTTGCTGATATGGAGTTTTTGCCTCAAAACCCTTTAGTGGTTAGTGCTGGCGACACTGCTTGCGGTTCAGAACCTGCTTTAAAATTATTATGTAAAAATATGTGGTTGCTATTCGCTGCTGATGGTTATCAAAATACAAACGTTACAGCTTTGCAAGTTTTAGTTGAAACTCACCCTGGCGGCTCTTCTAGTAACCAAGGTATTCACTTTATGCAACTAAGTGACTACAACAAGGGTCGTTTCTGTCAAATGGATTATGGTGAAAAGAAAAATACTAAAATATATGGCCAAGATACTGCTCCTGATTATAATTTGGCCAATATTAAGGCTCCTACATACTTGTATTCCAGTGCCAATGATGCTCTGTGTAACCCTAAAGATGTTGATATATTAGTTGCTAATTTACCATTTTTGGCTGGTGATTATCGCATTCCTGAACAAAGTTTCAATCATTTGGACTTTATTGTTGCCCATAATATGAAAGAACTTGTTAATGATCCTGTAGTGGAAAATATTTTCAAACATGAGTCTTTATAGTTTTTTTTTTTAAATTCATAAAAATATAACTTTTTTGTTTCTATGCATGCTACGAATATTTATACAAAAATTGCATCAGGGGATATTATAATTATTTACGCTTACAACATATACTACATACATATTTCATTTAATTTTATATATTCAAATTAACCGAGCCCAATTGGGCCATATATGGTTAATAGTTATAATTATGTACAAGTATCTTATGGTTAATTGGGCCATATATGGTTAATAGTTATAATTATGTACAAGTATCTTATGTAAAAAATAATAATAATACTAGAATTAGTAATAATAGAATAATAATAGAAGAAAATTGTATTACTGAAGATAATTATATGTTAATATATCTTTAACAAGGAAAAATATTTGTATTAATAAGTGGCAAGGAAGTTAAAAAACAACAATTTAGCTTTTGGTATTGAGAAAGTAAATATATTGCGAAAATTTTTATTTTTGAACCAGTGCCCAGATTATCATCTACATTTGAAGTTAAATACATATCTACCTTATTATTTTTAAACTATTGCAAATTTGGTATAGTAATTTTCAATATTATATTTGAACAGTTCCGTAAGTAACATCTTAAAATACGATAAAATTTAACTTCGAAAGTGGACGATAGTTTCGTAAAATTAAACATAAATAAATTTGTTTTATTACTTGAATTTTCGTTATCTGCGGTTACGATTAAAATGAATGCGGTTAATCGCGGTTAACGTGAATCGCACTCACTATAAAATATTTTAAATCAAATTGTTTTTTACAAAATTAATAAGAAATTTTTAATTTTGACGCTATTATTGTGTAATATAGTTTTTTTGTACCTCATTGGCCTTATATTACAAAACTGAATAAATAAATAAAGTATACCCAGGAAAATTTTGGATCCCGTTCTAAAAATACTAATTATTGAACTGCTTCTCAGGGAATAACTACATAATATTTAAAAGCATCATTGGAACTACTGCTGAACTTGTTCTGGAACCCATGCAAAGGAGTCACGCATGCATTATAAAAAACTTTAAAAATTATAAATATTTCTTCTACCTTAAATTAACAAAAAAATATCAAAAATTTCTCCTATAAAAATAGAAAACAGCACTTATGAAAAAATGACGTTACCAAAACGCAAGAAGGACAACTTAAAATAAATTCAATAACTAAGTCCTCAAAATCTGTTTCGTTTCTAGTCTCCAGATCATTAATTTTTTATATAAGATTCACTCAAATAAAATTTAGTTAAATTATTTTAATTTACACTTTTCCGGAGTCGGGACTAGAAGATATTTTGGCGGTCGCAATTGGCGTCTTTCTACTTTCTGGCGCTTTAATAGCCGAGTTATTGAATTAATTTTTTACAATATTTACAGAGTTATTCAATTCCTCAAAAGAGAAATTCACCCCAGACCAGCTCTATACCCAATTACATATTTACCACAAATATAACAGATGATAAAACTATTGTGAATGATTTTGTCGTCGACTATTGGTTCTTTAGCAGATGCTTTTTGAGCACTGGTTTTACAGCATTTTGTTCAAATTTTCTATAAAGTTACAAAATAAATTCATTAAAAATGTCTTTGTTTGTAAGAGCCGCCAACAATCTATGGAAAACAAGCTATTTAAATGCAAGGCCTGTAACCACCACAGCAATAAATAAAATTAAAGAAAGTGAGTGTGTAATAACACCGGTTTCATAACCTTTTTGATATATCTTATAATTATCTAATTTGTCTTCAAGTTCGAGAAAAACAGGAAAAGGACTCTTTAATCATTGAAGCCATATCGGTTCCTTCCCCACGAGAAAATAATTTGTTAAAAGAAGTTGGTTCGAAAAAATTTTGCCCGGAATGTACCTTGGGTTTAGAAGTCAAACATACTGATGTTTTGATTTTATCACAATATGTTAGATCAGATGGCTGCATGTTACCCAAACGTGTTACCGGACTGTGTCGTAGGCAACAAAAGAAAATGGGAACATTGGTAACTATGTCACAAAAGGCTGGTTTAATGCCCAATTTAACACCTGCGAATAGTAAAAAGGATCCTAAAAAACGTTATGGTTGGAAAAAATATAATAAATATTTTGATGAAAAAACTATAAAATATTAGAATGTACAAATAATAATTGCTATATATATGCATAGGTATTTTGTTGATTTTTACAACACATTTATAAACCAATTTAACATGTAAAACAACAATTGTTTTATAAGGCTGTTTTAAGAATCAACTAAATGCATATGGCTGTAAAAATTTAAATAAAACAAATTATTGGAGAAATTTAAAATGTTTAGATATGTGTCAAATTACAACTTTTCACATTGCGCTTCGTTTGAAAACATTACAAATTTTATTGAAAATTGGGTTTAAAAATTATAAAACTTCATTTATTGCAATTTTAATGCTAATGGGGCCAATTTAAAATTCAACATGAAATTTTTCATAAAAGTTTTAAGCAAAACGTAAGGCGAAAATTTATTGAGGAATTTTGAAAAACTTTCAACAGACTGCAAATCTATGTTTAAACGATTAAAGTTAAAAAAATTGTATTAACTGTTTAATGTTCATAATATTTACACTAAAAGTGGAAATGCATTCATTTCAACATTGATAATTATCCACTTTTTGAGTTATTTTGGGTCAACTTTGAATGTTGTAATTTGCTGTTTTTATTAACAAAAACACATTCTATAGAAATAACCCATCCCCCCAAAAGTTTATTAATTTTCTAAGAAATTGAAAAAAATTTTAAACGATTTTAAATCCTTTTGTAAATATGTATTTAGTTTAGAACCAATTAAGCCACCTCTCACTGTGCCTACCTATGCAAATGAACATTGAAAACTTTATTAAAATAATATCTTAAACCTAACTTAAAAATTCATAAACTTATGTGCATCAAACATTGTGGAATTCGAAGAATTCCGAGAGAATTGTTGTGATGAATTTGAAGTTTTTTCAATACTATGCATCTTTTGGACATGCATCCTTAAAGTGGATCTTTGCGAAAATGCCTTTGGGCAATGTTTACACTTGAAAGGAGTAGGATCTTGATGGGTTCTCATATGTTCCTGACAAGCGGACTGTTGTCGATAAGCTTTACCACACAAATCACATCTAAATGGTTGCTCCTTGGTATGTGTACGCTCATGATTGATTAGATGAATTTTTTGATGAAATGCTTTGTCACAATAAGAACAGGAAAAGCGTTTTTCACCATGTTGTCGTAGATGATATTGAAAACGCATTTGTGTATAGTTTTCGAATTGTTGATGGCAAATGTGACATGTGTAAGTTGATGTCAAATGGAAATTCTTAATGTGTCTTTGTAAATGAAGTTGGCTGCGAAAATATTTCTTGCATTCTTCACATTGCATAGTATCAGGACGATTATGCTTGAGTTTATGCTGTGACAATAGAAAAGTAGATTTAAATGTACTTGTACAGACGTCACATTCAAAGGGTTTTTCCTGGGGATGGGAACGCATAAGATGCATTTTCAGCTGTTGACGATTCTGACAAGATTGACCACATATTTTACATTGTAGGCGAGAATGTAACTTTTTTTTTTGCTTAACTTTAAAATCTTGTAAAGCTTCTTCATCTGATGATGAAGAAGTTTCCTCGGGTTCTTCGTCATCATCGGTGGTGGGTGTAGAAGATTCATCATCTGTAGAATTATCGGGAGACCTAAGATTGTATTCATTCTTTAAAGGTTCTTGCAATAGTAATTCCGATTCAGGTTTCATAACTTCCATAGTCTCCATATCAATAGGATCGGTTTTGATTTCTTCAAATAGTGGTGGCGGTGTACCCATAGACGATGAGGTATCTAAACACGTGCCCAAGTCCGCAAAACGGGGACTTAGTCTCAATCGGGGACTACTAAAAGGTGATACCAAATCTTGATTGCCATATCTGGGGGAGTTTCTTGCGAAATCTTTATTTAAAGCAATATCTTCTTCAGGTGCCATTTCTATGTTTACCACTTCTGATTTGGGAGAAAGTTTTCCGCTTTCCAGTACATGATCATAATCCAAGAAATAACTTTTTAATATTTTTTGGCTATCCCAACATTCTTCACGAAAAGATTTCACCTGTTTAAAACTTTCGTAACATTTTTCACATAATTGTTGAGGCAAACCATCAAAGGGTTTAATCTGTAAATAAAAATTTTACCTCAAGTACGGGTTTTCTTTGTATCCGCAATGTCTACTTACATTTAGTTTCCATATATTTATATCTTCAACTATTTCCCTTATTTCTTCACATGGTTCATATTGGTCGTCTTTGAGGTCACCTGCTGTAGTCGTAGCCCCTTGTGTTGTTGTTGCACCACAACCACCGCCCTCATTATTTGTTGTTTTAAGTTTTTCCACAAATATTTTGTAGAATTTAACATCTTCCGTAAAAAATCGACTACATGTCCGACATGTAGTGTCTAGGAATAAATTTTTATCGAAACACATATCAAAAGCCATTGTTTAAGGCAGTTAATAAGTCCTTTGTTTAAGTTAGTTTGCCAAAAATATTTCTTCTATTTTATTGCTGCAATTAGTTCGACAGAGTGTACAGGGTGATAAGTTCCGTTCAGAGATCTGCGCCGTGCAAAATTAACGCCTGAAGGTAAGGTAAGAAAATGCGACGGCGGCTATTAGCCACCTAAAAACCATTCTCTACGTCCCTCTTGCAAAAAGCTGCCATGTTAACCCAGAGTAATTGTTCTTGTGTGTTTTGGCTCAGTCAGCTTATAAAAATGGTCCTTTATTTAACAATAATTTTTATAAGTTGTGTAATCCGATTTTTTGTATGAGCCTTCGATGCAGTTTTTCCGTAACTAGTTAGTTTGATCGGCGCAGATCTGTTGAAAGTTGTCAAATAATTAAAGTGCCAACACTGTGTTTAGAGTATTCCAAAACCGAAAATCGGTCAACCGGTTTCTTTTTTTTAAAAAACCGATCGGTTTCGAATATTTTGTAAATTCGAAGAAAACCGAAAACCGGTCTTTTTTGTTCGGTTAACCGGTTTTTTTAATTACATCACCAACTGGGTTACTTGGTCTCTTTTATTTTTTCCGAACACTTATATAATCGTTTGTTTGGTTATGAAGATTTAGATGTAAGTCTGATAGATTCCGATGAAGACTTAACTTTGGATATTCCAAATAGTTTTATTTCTGATCTAAATAACACAATAAGCAGTATTAAAAATCTTTAAAAAGAGACTGTATAAAATCATTCATCATTATATGTGACCTTCTCCGAGAAAAGGGGCCTAGTGTGTGAAAATGAAGTTTTGAGAAAAACGCATTTAAAGTTTCATAACGCATTATCACTATGAACACACCTTCAGATGGAAGATGCGATTTGGTATGGTTAGTTATGATTGGGTGCCGACTTTGGTGACGTCATGCCTATGTGATGACGTATTTTTTTCGCTTTTAGAGTCACAATTTAAACACAATTTAAAACCAAAAAATTAAAAAAAGTAAATTTTAATGTTTTTCTCATTTTTATCGATTTTCCCAAGTTCGTTTTGTACTTCTTTATGTGGTAAATAAATTTTTATCAGAAATCGAATTCATTTCATCATATTCTACACCCAATTAGGTACCAGAATCCACTCTTAAGTCCAAACCCGTTTTTTGACACACTGGGTCCATTTTCTCGGAGAAGGTCACATATGATGATTTCTTATATCTTGATAAATGCGACGAAAGAACTGAAAAGTTGGACAATTTATATAATTGTCTTTTGACTATTTGTCCAACATCTACTATTAGTGAAAGAGTATTTTCCACTTCTAGCTTTATCAAAAGCAAGCAAAAACATCGTCTTAAAACGAAACATTTAAATTGCATATTATTTCTAAAATATTATTTTAGAAGTAAAAAATTGATTTATTTTTTACATACCCATCTAAAAATCGAAATATATATGAGCATAAATGATCATACATGGGCCTGTATATGATCATACATGGGCATACATGGTCATATACGTCCATACATTGTTCAATATATGACCATACATGATCTCATATATGATCATATATCTTCGGATCCGAAATTTGAGGGTATATGGACGTATATGATCATATACGAGCATACATGAATAATATATGAGCATGTATGATAATATATGCACATATATCACCATATACCCTCAAATTTCGGATCCGAAGATATATGGTCATATATGAGATCATTTATGGACGTATATGACCATGTATGCCTATGTATGATCATATACAAGCCCATGTATGATCATGTATGTTCATATATATTTCGATTTTTACATGGGTATTTAAAATGTAATATTAAAAGAACTTATTTAATGCCAAACGTTCAAATTACTAACGTACCTAGTTTTACCCAATTTACCAACTTAATGATCTCTATTCATTTGATATGAATATAGTTTTATAATATTAATTTTAAAAATATTATATTAAAAAAATATTAAAACCAATAAATAAAATGTTGAAATGAAATACAATAAAAAATATTATAAAATTTTTTTTTTTTCAAAGAATGTATTTTTTTATTTTTATTACTTTATTTATTAAATTTCTTTTTTTTTTGTTTGTGATTAAAACAACGAATCGTATAAGCTTTTTATTCAAATTTAAAAAAAAAACCGAAAAAACCGGTTTTTTAAAATTCGATTTTTCGAAGAAAACCGAAATCGGTTTTTCCAAAAGGCCGGTTTTTTGAATACTCTAACTGTGTTAAAGTGTTGTATTCAAGTAACTCTTTTCTGAGAAATTTTTCCCGGGTACTAAGTACTATCTAGGTTCTTGAGGAAATTTCCACCATTTCACGTTGTTGTAACAGCGTTTAAGGAAAATATGTACAGTAAGTGAATGTTCTAATAGACGCATTTAGAAAATGCATGTAATTTTAATATGATATTCCAGTTCGTTATAGTTGAAGTCGAGTGCACATATTTTCCGTTTGTTAAGGTTGGCAGCCCATGTTCGATTAAAAAATCTAGTCGCCCCAAAACGCAGATCTGATTGCCGTGAGAGCCAGGGATGGAAAATATGATTTCTGTTATTGTACCAACAAGACAAACAAATTGTACTTTTTCGATCCTCGCGGTACCAAAATTTTTTCCGCTTTTTTTTTTTAACAATTTTATCGTATTCAAGTAGATTTGCTTAGACACTGAAAAGACTTAAACAAATTTAAATTGACGGGGTGAAACAAAATTTATCATTAATTTTATGTAGTCGTATAATTACCACAAAACTTTGTAGAATTTTACTCTAATTTTTATAAATGTCACACGTTTTTTTCTGAGTGTCTGTCTAAAGAGCGATTTAACCTTTTCAGGATTTGCTATTAAAAAATTTAAAGGCATTTAATAGCTTTTTAACAATATTACACTTTTTTTACTATATTTTTGTTTTGAGAGGTAATTTAAAAAACAGCTGTTCAATGTTGCCACTACCGAATATTTTAGTAAAATGAGTATGCAAACTAGAGTATTAAAAAAACCGGCCTTTTGAAAAAACCGGTTTCGGTTTTCTTCGAAAAATCGAATTTTAAAAAAACCGGTTTAGGTTTCGGTTTTTGCAGAAAAAACCGGTCAACCGGTTTTTTCGGTTTTTTTTAATTTGAATAAAAAGCTTATATAATTTGTTAATTATTTTTATTGTCATATTCATTTAAATTTTTTATTGTATTTCATTTCAACAAAAAATTAACTTAAAACCAATATTTTTTATATTTTTTAAATATGTAAAAAGAAAATCTATTTTTCACTTCTAAAATAATATTTTAGAAATAATATGCAATTTAAATGTTTCGTTTTAAGACGATTTTTTTGTTTGCTTTTGATAAAGCTAGAAGTGGAAAATACTCTTTCAGTAATAGTAGATGTTGAACAAATAGTCAAAAGACACTTATATAAATTGTCCAACTTTTCAGTTCTTTTGTCGCATTTATCAAGATATATGAAATCATCATATGTGACCTTCTCCGAGAAAAGGGACCTAGTGTGTCAAAAAACGGGTTTGGACTTAAGAGTGGATTCTGGTACCTAAAAGGGTTTAGAATAAGATTAAATGAGTTAGATTTCTGATAAAAATTTATTTACCCCATAAAAGCGTACAATTCGAAATTGAAAAAATCTATAAAAATGAGAAAAACATTAAAATTTTACTTTTTTAGTTTTAAATTGTCACTCTAAAAACTAAAAAAAATACGTCACCACATAGGCATGACGTCACCAAAGTCATAACTAACCATACCAAATCGCATCCCCCAAGTGAAGGTATGTTCACAGTGATAAACTTTAAATGCGTTTTTCTCAAAACTTCATTTTCACACACTAGGTCCTTTTCTCTGAGAAGGTCACATGTAATGATGAATAATTTTGTACAGTCTCTTTTTTAGGATTTTGAATACTATTTGTTGTGTTATTTAGATCAGAAATTAAACTATTTGAATTTGGAATATCCAAAGTTAAGTCTTCATAGGAATCTATCAGACTTACATCTAAATCTTCATAACCAAACGATTATAAAAGTGTTCGGACAAAATAAAAGAGACCAAGTAACCCAGTTGGTGATGTAATTAAAAAAACCGGTTAACCGAACAAAAAAGACCGGTTTTCGGTTTTCTTCGAATTTACAAAATATTCGAAACCGATCGGTTTTTAGAAATCAAAAAACCGGTTGACCGGTTTTCGGTTTCGGTTTTTGAATACTCTAATGCAAACATTTCAACTTAAAACTGACTTTATGTTTCACTATAGTAGCTGAATAAATAAAAACAGGTTTTTAATTTAAAGTTGCTTTTTAAAAAAGTCGACTTTATATTATGTTGTTTTATCAAGTTATAAATTGAAAATTTGAAAAAATTTTAAATTGTACAAAATAAGCCGCTGTAGTACCACGGTACCACACATTCGCATACAAGTGCTCTTTGAATACAGTTGTTATTTACGAAACGCGCTTAGTGATTTAATACGCTCTCTTCATTTTTGTTCTAGTATTTTTTTTGTTTTATTTCTCCCCTTATTAAAATCAAAACTTTTATAGTAGTTTCGTTTTTAGAAATAAAAAAAAAAAAAATTTACACGCTCTAGTGTAAGTCCAATGATGGCGTCCTCCTCAGGAGGAAACTATTACGAGCTCCTAGACCCAACTAGGAAGCGAAAAAGAAATAACAATGTAAATACAAATTACAACATAAATAATCCTACAGACTTTCCGCAAATGAAAAGCAAACAAAACCACGTTTCAATTCAGTGCCCAAAATACGTAGTTTTAAAAAGTAAAAATGCTGAAAATCCAATTCAAAACTTCAACATTTTTTTGGTCTCAAAGGCTTTAGAAGGTATTTCAAGCGACCCTGCACAAAAAATTTCTTTTACAAGAGACGGCAACTTACTAATCCTAACTAAAAATGAAGCCCAAGCCAACAAGTACCTGAAGGCGACTTTCTTACCCAGTGTTTGCCCAATAGAATGCTCTCTTCACCCAACTTTAAATACCATAAAGGGCGTTGTATTCGCCCGAACACTACAAGAACTTGACGAAGAGGAAATAAAGAACGGCCTCAATGACCAAGGCGTGGTAGATTGTAAAAAAATAACCCGATTCGTGGACAACAAGATCGTAAATACACCTCTACATATTCTCCACTTTAATTTGTACAAACTACCAGCTGAGATAAAAATAGGTTTTCTAAATTGTAAAATAGAACCATATATACCAAACCCCATCCAATGCAAAAAATGTTTCAAACTTGGCCATACTCGCAAACACTGTAAGGGTAACGAAAATTGCGAAATTTGTGCTTCAGTGATTCACGACCCAACACCCTGCACCAAAATTCAATGCATTAATTGCAATCACCCACATAGTGCTACAAACAAAAACTGTCCAATAATCAAACAACGGCAAGAGATACTAAAAATTAAAACGGTAAATAATTGTTCCTATAAAGAAGCTACACTCAAAATTAATGACTCACAAACATATAACATACCCACCGAAGACTTAGAAACTGCAATAGAAGAAAGAAATAACAAAATAAAGAAAAGAAAACAAATGAACATAAATTCAAATGCAGAAAGCTTAGCCGGTGCTAATGCAACAACAAATACGCAAGACAACAATAAACCACAAGAAAACAAAACACAAAAAGATAAACTACAAGCACTCTCAGAGAACATAGATAACTTTTTGAACCGTAATCCACACTTACAATCAACAAATACAAAAACAATAACTAAAAACATCACAACAAACAAACCAACTACACCTTTAGAACACCATTTAAACATTTCAAATGATAAAAACACTGCTAAATCCAACACCTTACATCATGACACTCAAACAACACCAGCAAGAATTACTACTAGAAGAAAGGAAATTGACTCAATAGATTCCAACATGGAGCACTAAAAACAAATAAACAATTCTAATCTTATATTATATGCATCTTATGTCAATTAAAATCTTACAGTGGAACATTAACGGCTATTATAATAATCTACACGAACTTCAAATCTTAATACGTGAACATAAACCAGATATTGTTGCTCTCCAAGAAACTCATCATTCAGCTAATCGTTTACTACTTAACGGATACGTTTCAAACCTATCCATGGCTAATAGTTCGAACCATGGCGGTTCAGGGCTATTCATTAAAAATACTTTAAAACACAATTTAATACCGCCTTCAAATAATTTTTCTGCTATTGCCGATGTATATATAGGCTTTAAACTAAAACTTGTTTCCCTCTATTTAAATCCATCAGATCCGCTACCTATCACAGAACTAACCGCCTTATTTACAAACTGCAACCAACAAACAATCATATTAGGTGACTTCAATGCTCATTCAACCATATGGGGCTCTCCATCTACATTAACCAAAGGCAGAGTCATTGAAAATATAATATACCAATCAGACATGGTTGTATTAAATGACGGATCTCCTACACACTTCTCAACAAGATCCACATTTACACACGTAGATCTATCTGTTGTCTCGGCTAATATTGCGCCACACGCCTCCTGGACCATTAATTCACAACTATACGGAAGCGATCACTTCCCTATTCATTTAGAAGTTAAGTTAACCAATCATACAAACACACATCCAAATTCCAACCGCACACGCTTCAACACCGACAAAGCAGATTGGGTAAAATTTCAACGTAAACTCGGTGATATAACACATACACAACACCCAACCAACATCAACAAAGAAGCTGCACGGCTTCAAAAACTTTTGATAGCTGCCGCTAATATAGCTATTCCCCACTACAAGAATCGAAAAAACAAAAAATTTACACATTGGTGGAATAATGACCTAAAAGTACTTCGTGACTCTAAGCAAAAACTATTTAACAAATTTAAAAGGCATCCTAGCACAGAAAACAGAATAAAGTATAAAAAAGCTAATGCACTTTTTAAACGAGAATGCAAAACTGCAAAACGTGAATCGTTTGTTGCATTTACTAGCGAAATCAACCCTAACACACCAATAAAAAAAATCTGGAATAACCTACGTAAGCTAAATGGTTATAACACATTTAATCACATCCGTCATATTGAGCATAACAACCAAACACTACATGATGCATTAGATATTGCTAACTTTTTTGCCGATAAATGGTCGCAACAATCTAATGATGAAAACTTCAACGAAACGTTCATACGTAATAAAAGGATGGGAAATATTGGTATTAATTATGCCTTAAATAATTCGGCAAAACTGTTAGAGGAAGATATATCTATGTTTGAATTACAAGCTACATTACAGTCACTAAAAGGGAAAACTCCTGGCTTTGATAAAATTTCTTACCCCATGTTAAAAAACGCACCTCTAAATACTAAACATTTAACTCTCCAACTATTTAATGCCATTTTCAACACTGGCATTATACCTCAACAATGGAAAACATCTACGATAATACCACTGCCCAAACCGAAGAAGGACATTAACACTATTGAAGGCTATAGACCTATATCATTAATCCCGTGTGTCTCTAAACTTTTAGAGAAAATAATTGCCTCAAGAATAACTTGGCTACTTCTTAAAAATAAACTTTTAAGTACATATCAAGTGGCTTTCAAACCAAATAAGGGTACAATGGATGCTCTTACTTATATAGACCATATAACCGCATCAACTCTATCTCACAGAAATCATCTCTCAATCATATCCATAGACTTCGAAAAAGCATTTGACCGTATCGGTATACACACCATAATATCCCAATTAAAAGAATGGAAAGTTGGCAATAAAATAATTAACTTTGTGCACGGGTTTTTATCGAAAAGAAAATTCAGAATTAAAATAAACAATGTTTACTCATCTATAAAACCTCTCCACAATGGTATCCCACAGGGTTCCCCCCTTTCAGTGGTATTATTTCAGATAGCAACTGACAAACTGAACAAAATTATATCCAATAATAACTACTTTAAACATGTTATGTACGCCGATGATTTATACATAATAGCCAAGCAAAGTAAAAATGTTAATCTTCAACTAGAAATTGACCATCTATTTGCAACCATAAATGATTGGTGCAGTAGGACAGGAGCCAAAATATCATTTTCTAAAACTAAATGCCTACACATATGCAAAAAAAGGTACTGCAACAGCAACAACATTATAATACAAGGCATCCAAATCTTAACCGTAGATTCTTTGAGAATACTTGGGGTTACATTCAACAAAAGCTTTACATGGTCTTCACACATAGAAAATCTAAAAAAAGCACTACAGCCTCGGCTTAATTTAATTAAATGCCTTTCATCAAATAAGAGCAACGCTCATCCAACAATTACGCTTAACACAGTGCGGAGTCTTATTTTATCAAAAATAGACTACGGACTGGTTATATACGGTAAGGCCGCAAAATCCCAATTAAACAAAATTAATCCAATATATAACTCAGCTATCAGAACTAGCCTCGGTGCTTTTAGAACCACTCCAATTGAAAATCTAATGGCCGAATCCGGTATGCCTACAATATCACAAAGATTCAGGTACCTCACCTCAAACTTAATAACTAAAGTTATATTTCCAAGTGAACACCATCTACTTAAACGCATATCGTACATGTCTTCCCTTTTGCCTCTTCGCTATCCCTCAACTATTTGCCTTGCCATGAAACTTGCAAAAGAAATGGAAATAAATACCAAACCACAGAAGGTTTACTCCGCTTCCGAGCCACCTTGGAAGTTAAAAAATAAATGTTTTATCCAAGACCTAATGGCGTTCGCCAAGGTCTCCACACCAAACAACACCTATTTATCACTATTTAACGAAATCTCCTCTACATATAAAAACAACAATTGGAAAATATTATACACCGATGGGTCAAAAACAGATACCTCTACCGCAGTGGCGGTTATTAATGACAGCTTAAGCACGGATTACTTAGCTACGCTGGATCATACAGCTTCAATTTTCACGGCTGAATCAACAGCCATTTTTTACGCTTTAAACAAATATAAAAATATTCGAGGAAAGTTTTTATTATGTTCAGATTCCAAATCTTCTGTTATGGCCATTCAAAATGTTAAGAACAAAAACACAACAATCTCAAAAATTAGAGACATTTTAATAAGATATCACACGAAATTTAAAATTATGTGGATTCCCAGCCATATTGGTATAATAGGTAATACCCTAGCAGACGAAGCCGCAAAATATGCTACACATGCACCGATAATACAATATCCTTCGAACAATAAAACAGATATAGCTAAAATTATTAGAGCCAAATTATCAACAATTGAAATTGAAGACTGGAACAGCTACCAGCATCACTACAAACAATTCAACCAAAATAAATCGAAACCAATATACCCTCCAAATGCCACAAGACTTGATCTTCAAAAATTCATTAGATTAAGGCTTGGACATACCTACATAACACACCAGAATCTTTTCAACAGCCCAAACCCAGGAGAATGCCCATTATGCAACACAGAAGTCCTAAATGTAAATCATTTGATCTCCAACTGCAGTATCATAAACCAATCACAACTCACCTTACTAGGTAGAATTTGTCTAACCGATCTACTAAAATCAATCGACATGGAAAACGTTATTTCTGTTAAAAATATACTAAAACTTTGTAATATATACCACCTTATATAATATAAGTCCTTCTTATAAAACTTTAGGCCAAAAACCTTGGTAGTTAGAGCCTAAGTAAAACCTATATTTACTTTCATAATTAATTAAGTTTGTAAATTTTGTAAATAAATAAATAAATAAAATACCACGGTACCAACAAAGGTAAAAATGTACCTAAAAAGTAAAATTGTACCATGTTTTCCATCCATCGATTCCTATTTTTAACAACTCTGTAAGAACTCATAGTTAGGCTGGCAATACCACACACGGTCGCATTGTACTTTGTAAAATTGCCGCCGGAATTTGTAAACAAAACAATTTCACAAAGGCATTCTACAAGTTTTTTCTTTTGTAATTTTATTTTAACTAATTTAATTATCATGAAATTGTTAGCGTCTAGACGAGCAGTCCATGTGGAAGTATGTTTAAAACAATTAACCGGGTGAGATTTATTAAATATTTTAAAAATTTGACTTCAATAAAGATCCTGTTTTGTTACATAGAAGATTGGAACACATACAGGTTCTTGTTGAGGAGTCCCTAAGGGATTTATTCAGCAAAAAACAATTACCTTTCAATAAAAGTATAAAACTAACACCAGCAGAAGTGAAAAATGTGCAATTGCAAATAGTGGAAAGTATTTTACTGGAATGCGAGGCCAAACAGGAGGGGGAAGTAAGTGAGAAATGGATTCTTTTTTGTAATTGTAGTACAATTATTTTCTGTTTCTTTCAGTTGTCCTCACCAGAAGATGGGGAATATTTTATATTCCATATATATTGGCCACAAAGAAGGGCAATGGAATTGGAAATGTTTGATACTGAGGCGGCATCTGATGGCGATTCTAATTCAGTACCTTCCTCTAATCATTGGCTTTTACCCTCCCATTCATTTGAGGGTTTGTGGGAACATCTAATATATGATAATGGTTTAAAAGAAAAACTTTTAAAATTTGCTATTTCGGCCTTATTATTCTCTCAGCACAATATTAATCAAAATATTATATGCTGCAATCGTTTATTGTTGTTACATGGCCCACCGGGTACGGGCAAGACAAGTCTCTGTAAAGCTTTGGCTCAAAAGCTTTCTATTAGATGTAGATCAGTTTTCCGACACACTCATTTAGTGGAAATCAACTCGCATTCGCTTTTTTCCAAATGGTTTTCCGAGAGTGGTAAGTTGGTAATGCGTCTATTTGCAAAAATTAAGGAAATTGTTGCCGATTCTCATAATTTGATATGTGTTCTTATTGATGAGGTAGAATCTTTAGCCTATGCTAGAGACTGTATGTCTGGTCAAGAACCCAAAGATGCCATGAGAGTGGTAAATGCTTTGCTTACGCAGTTGGATAGCATTAAAGAACATCCAAATGTTCTTATATTAGCCACCTCTAACTTGGCCGATACCATAGATTTAGCTTTCTTAGATAGAGCTGACATTAAGCAGTATATTGGATTGCCAAATGAATTGGCTATTCGAAAAATCTACGACTCTATGCTTACGGAACTAATGAGAGTAGATTTGATAGATGTCCATGATTGCTGCAAATTAGATGATAAACATGAATGTCTACTCAAAGAGTTGGCTAAACGAAGTAAAGGTCTAAGCGGTCGTACCTTAAGAAAATTACCATTTTTGGCCCATGCCACCTATTGTTATAATATGGAATTTAATTGTTTACAAAAGATAAATTTGGACGACTTTCTTGATTCTCTTCTAGAGTCTCTAGATAAACATTATCAAGATCAAAATCTAATGAAATCAAATAAAAAAGATTAAGATAAACTGTTTAATAAGAAAAAAAAAACTGTATCATATGTGGTTCATTTTACTGTACACCATTTCCAAAAATTTTGGTTTAAAAAACTCCATTTTGTTATAATACTTATGGCTTATTTATCATTATCAGATACACCACTCTGCACTTATACAATACAATTAATTTTTTTGTATCATTCCTGACTGTATAATTGTTATAAAAAATGTAAATTTCAATATTTTTCAATTTAAATTAGGTTTTTTAAAATATAAAAAAATACTTATAAAATAATCTCACCAACTTTAAATTAAAATTTTTTAAATAAAACTTTAACATTGTGGTTTTTTCTCATTTAACTTTATTTACATTTAATTGAATTGATTATTCTTCTTCTTTTATTGCGTTTCAATTTTCTAAAAATTGTTTTACAAATGGTACCTACATCATTTCGTTTGTATATTCGGTATATTGGTGTTGACTTTTAATTGTTGCAATTTTATTTGGTTTATTTGCCTCTAGCATCTATGTTATTTTTACAACTTTTTCCCCTAAAACAATTTTTTGTTTCTCTATTTACTTTAAAAATTAATTTTTTTCATACTCTTACGTTCAATTTAATACACTATATTACAACGGTGGGAAAGTGCGGTCCTTCGTCGATTTTAGTGCGGTGCTCGAAGATTTTGAATTTAGGTTTTTCATTAGATTTTTCACAAATTTTTCATTAAAATGTATATTTTGTTAAAATTTTGGATTAAAAATTTAGTTTTTACAATATTACTCCTTATTTTTTACAATATTACACTTTGTATGTAAAGTACTAAATTTTACAATAATATTTTTACTATTTTTTTTCTCTTAAACCCGTTTTCAGTTTTTATCTTTCTTTTGTTTACTGAAAATGTAAACAAACATACCCATTAGATCAACTGAATATTACAATAGCACTCAAGTTTTTTATTTTTTTTAATTTAGAATTATGTGAAAGAGCTGACTTTTTAATTAATCAAACAGTTCTTATATACTTCAAAAATCTTTAACTAAGTTCGCATAGACAATAATTGTATTAATGACGTAAAATTAGTTGATTTAGTTTATATTCTTTTGACTCCTTAAAATTAATTTGGGACATACATCTCTGTGGCCAGATCTTACACAAAAATATCCCAATAGACCAAAAAAATAAGTAAAGTATAGTTCTTTAGAAGAATCTTCTTTTATTTTTTTAAATTACTAAAGTATTTTTTAATCATGCTTGAAAAACAATTATTCGTCGCAATGTGTTTTTAAACATAGTATATAAAAATCCAACAAACAATACGTTCAGTTTACGTACCGTTTTCGGTCCGCCATAAAAGGAATCCAACTCCGTTTACATACGAAACTGATTTGAATCATCAATGATGGACCGTTTACGGACCGATATATCGGATGAAAAACGTCCGTTAAAAGTCCATCAATGACGGACCGCTTTTGGACCGGTATACCGATGAAAAACGGATTTGTCCGTTGAAAGTCAATGACGGACAGTTTGCGCATCCGTATTCGATCTGTATTCCTATCGTTTTTTTAATAGAAAATAGATTTGTGTAAATGCCTAAATTTTTCAATTCTGAATAAAAAATTTTATTTTTTGTTTTTATTAAAATTTATTTATAAGGATAATAATCATTCAAAGGTCTTACCACCCAAAACAAGTATGATTAGCGATAAGTTTGGTATATAATCGCTATAGTTTCTGTTGTTGGCAAGGCAATAAGAGAAGTGCCTGTGTCGGCAATAGCTTGACAACCTCCCTTGCCTCCATTATGATTTGCCAATAAGCTTTACGGGTAACAGGCAAATAGGTGAAATCACCCGTGTAATAATTAGGATCAGAACCGCCAAATATAATTTCCCCACTTTCGGGAGCTTTAGGTTCACGATTCAAATAGAGTGACATTACGGATTGCTTCATTAAATAGCTGAGCTTTAATATTTAAACCACCAATATCTACCACATCGACAGAAAAATAGCCAGATAAACTGCCTCAACTAAAACGGATGGCAAATTCGGTACCATTATTTTGATGTGAATTCGATTTTTTGTCATCATATTTATTGTGCATTAAACAGGCAATGGACCTCGGACCATAATATTGAGCATCCAAGTAATTTGGTTCAGGTGTTATGCCGTCTACATCAGCACCACATTTAAAGGTAATTCTAGTAATTCCGTGCCCACTTTATGGAATTGTTGACGAACCGACTTGACTTTAGCAACAGGAACTCGTATAAATTTTTCCTCAGCTCAACACACCTAGAGCAGTAAAGCCAGCTTTAATAATATGCAACATTTCGGCATATTTCCTTTCCTTTACTTATTCTTCTTTTATTTTACAAATATTTTTCTCACTTTTAAGTTAAATATTTTTGCGTTGTTTCCCAATTTAAGTATTAATTTTTAACAGCAAAAGAAATCCAAAAGCAACGGAGGAGAAACTGACGAAAATCGGTGAACTTCGTATTTGACGGTACAGAAACGGATACACCAAAATGGAGTCAAAACGAATTGTCTCCAAAAATTCAGTTATACGGTCCGTTAATGCTTTGCCGAAACGTATTTTCGGACTGTAAACGTACAGTAGAAGCCGGATTCAAGAATACGTACGTGTTGGAGAGTCCGTTAAAATGTTTCTTGGGAAGCTTGATAATTGTTAAAATTTTAAGAGTTTCTCAAGGCTTCTTAATATTTTTTATCATACTTGTAAAAAGATTTCTATGAGTAAAAATCATAACAGTTTCTCAAGTATGTTTGATAACCGATTCTCCTTGAGCTAGTGCAGACCAGACTAATATTTAAGCCGCACAATTTTTGTTCTTTTGTTCATCTGGCATAAAATGTATACATATGCAATAGCTTTGTGTGTTATTGTTTTAATATGCATTTAACATTTAGCGTTTTTTAAAAATGTGCCTGTATTGGTTTTGTGCTGCTAATGCGGGGTAGAAGCAGGTTGAAACTTTACGCCACCAAAAAACCATTCTCTTCACTCCGCTTGCCAACAAGCTGGCATGTTATGACAGCATAATTGTTCTCGTGTGTTCTAGCTCCTTCACTTTATATTATAAATTTGTTTCAAGTCTGTGTTATTTTTCTCCGCAATTCTACGTTTTGCTTTTATTTATATTTAAGAAAACTATTATTCACAATAAATATATATTAAACATGCTTGTCATATTTTGAATTTTCTGAACAGCATTGTAACACCCAATTCATACTACGATTTTCTACCATGTTTGTAAATCATGATTGTTTGTGTTTGTAGGCGAACGGTGTAGAGAATAAATCGGGATAAGGAAAAAATCACGTTTTCTGTTCTCGGTGTTCAATTTAACAATGTTAATATTAAAGAATAATTCAAAAGAAAGACATTAATTATAAATTCAAATTGTCTTTATAAAAGATAAAAGGCTTAAATTTAATAGAAATTATTTTAGTATGAGAACTTCAAAACTTGTATGACGATATGTGGCGTCCTTTCTTTCGAATAACTTCCTTTAGATATAGTGAAAAGCGTAAAGTGAGATTTATTTATTTATATTTATATTAATCATATAATTACAAATTATATATTAATACCCTAACCGAGCACTAGCATCAAAGTCCATCAGCTCGTAGCGAAAACAGACCAGAGCCTCTGGTGGGAATCGAACCCACGACCCCCGCACTGATAAGCTAGCACGCTACCAACTAGCCTACCGGGGCGCCCAAGTGAGATTTAGAAGTCGTCGGTAACATTTCCTCTCCGTAGGCGGGTGACATTACTCCAAGCGTGCCGCTAGAACCATTACCGACGTCTAGAACCGCTAGCTTGCTTGCTGGTCACTGTTAAACTCCATTTTTTGTACG
This sequence comes from Eustalomyia histrio, assembly GCA_949748255.1. NCBI lineage: Eukaryota > Metazoa > Arthropoda > Insecta > Diptera > Anthomyiidae > Eustalomyia > Eustalomyia histrio. The sequence continues at coordinate 200,967,253 of OX456523.1, read as the reverse complement.
AACAGTGGCACGTCTAACTTAACCATCCTTAGCGATTATTGTCTCAAGAATAATTCTAACAGTTCCTAGGTTGATTTTGGTTGTAGGTTGGTCGACAATAAGAACCACATCTCCGAAGTTTATTTGGGACTGCTTGACGAACCACTTACTTCTCCGTGTAATTATAGGTGTAGTATACACCTATCCCTTATCCATCTACCCCAAAGGTGATCGGCGAATGCCTGAGTTTTATACAATCTATGTCTCAAATCCGTGTTTTTAGAACACACTGGTTTGTAATCTGTTGATGAACCTTGAAGTAGGTGGTTAAGCGTGATGGCTTCGTAATCGGATGATTCTAGAGACACAAATGTCAACGGTCTAGAATTTATAATAAATTCTAGCTCTATGAGGGCACTTCTCAATGTTTGGTCATTAAAATTAGATTTCGGGTAGGCACTGTACAACATAGTCTTGACGGATCGGAGAAGACTTTCCCATGCCCCACCCATGTGTGGGGCTGGTGGTGGGTTAAAAACCCATTTTATATCATCAAAGGTACTGGTTAGTATGGTTGTCTCAAGTTTATGGAGTTCGTCGCGTAGAACTCTTTCAGTAGCCTTAAAATTGGTTCCGTTATCCGTATATATTTGCTTAGGGTACCCACGACGTCTAATAAAATTTCTTAAGCACATTACGCTAGAACTTGTATCAAGACTATGAGCACGAGTTTCAAGCATGTAAATATTACGCCCCATCTTTTCTCACATCTTCTGCCAACTGTGACAGAAAGTGGTCCAAAGTAGTCTGTACCAGTATACGTGAAGGGCCTTTCAAATGCTCTAAGTCTGGCCGGTGATAGTGGTGCCACTTGAGGGGTCTTTGGGGAGTCTGCTTCATTCTTACATATTTGACAACTGCTTCGAACTTTCCGGTATACAACTCGTAATCTTGGAACGTAGTACTGACTTTTAAGATTGTTTATTACAGTTTCATGTGATGCATGATGGAAATTTTCATGTGCATACTTGACAACCAAATTAGTTATGTGATGATCTTTCAAAAAAACGATGACGTCTTTATGGTAACTTAAATGGTTAGTTCTGCCATATACCCTTAACAAACCATCATAGTCTAGAAATATATTCAAACATATAAATGAGTACACATCCGACTGAGTTTGCTTATAGAGAGTTAGTTTTGGATTTACATATCATATTAAAAGTCACTTCATGGGGAGCGACTGTCATCTTAGATTTCGCCTTATGTTGTATGTGCAGTTGCTCAAACTGGCATCGAACTTCTGTGTTGTCATTCGAACCAAGATCATCACATTTTGGCCACATATTTTCCTAAGCAAGTAAGAAGTCAGGACCGTTTAACCATAAATTCCATCCGTGTTTGTCGAGACCTTTGTAGCAAGATCAGCTGGATTAATTTTGGTAGGAACCTAGTTCCATTGTTGCACTTCAGAATATTCTAAAATCTCTCCCACTCTATACATCACAAATTGTTGAAATTTTCGATGCCAGCCTGATACCAAGCACAGCGGCTTGGTATCAAGCTAGCGCAATCTTGGATTTGGCCATAACAATCACGAAGATACATCTTTACCATATTTGATTCGTAAGTAGCATATGGCTGTGTATCGCAGTTCACCAGCATCCACAAATGTATGTAATTTCTCACTATCCGACGACTGAAGTCGGGATAAGTAGCATTGGGGTATTTCCATTTAAGTAATAACTGATTCTATTTTAAATTAAGAGCATCGGGTAGTTCCACATCCCAGTCAATGCCAGAGCGCCAAATTTCCCGGAGCAATATTTTCAAACAAATGGTCATAATGGTCATAAATGGACATCAGAATTTTTAAAATCTTGCACCAAGTTCCTGGTAAGTTGAGTAGCATTTTCCTCTCGACGCCGCCAGCGAAGTGAATTTTCTTAACGTCATTGTCTCTTCTCCCTCCTCTTTCTCTTCCTCACGTATTGTCTCTTCCTCACTTTAAACACTTTCTATTAAATCATCTACGTGGTGCTTCTTAATCGAATCGAACATGGTAACCCAATTTGAAAACGACCATTGTTGAGCTTACATGTCGATTCAAGGGTCTTTATAGCTTTTTCATATTCAGTGGAGTAAATATTTTTGTTAGCAGATGTTTCAAGAGCAAACATTTGCTTCACAGCATCATGAATCTCATCTAATTTATGGTTACAACTACATAAGTGTAGAGGCTCCTTGAACAGCCCATCCGACACGAGTTATTGTAGCAATAGGCTGGTTCCATGAACCCTCACGTATTCTTAGCGCTAAGGTCAAATTCCAATTATCACTACCAATAAGTGTTGTCGGCTTAGCGTTCTCGTATGACTGCATTGGAACTGTTGATAAATGCGGATATTTTTCGATCGATTGTTGTGGAAGAGAACGATTTTTGACTGTTCGGACTCCCTGCAATTTAAATGATGAGTCATTTAGTGGATTTCAAATATTAAATGAAGTTCCATACGGCGCTTCGACTCGTGTTGTTCCACCAGTCCATCTTAGGCACAGTGACTTCTTAGTACCATTCATGTTGAGTGATTTATATAGTTCTTCATCTACTAATGTAATCGATGAACCTTCGTCTAAAAATGCAAATGTGTTTATATATAAGTTGTTGGTATGAGCAAGAACCGGTATTATTCGAAAAAGTGTTGTATTTTCATTGCAGTTATGAGGATTAACATTTGCAGCACTGCCTGGGTTGGCCGATACGTTTAAATCTACCTCCACAATTTTGTTGGCACTATGTTGTTGTGGGTGGTGTTTGCTTTATAGCCCTCTACACCACAATCCTTATTAATGTAGCATTTGCGACGATGAATTCTCAAACATCTTTCACAAATATTTTTTTCACGTATAGCGGACCACTTCTCGTCTATGGGTAATTCTGCAAATGCCAGGCATTCTTTATGTCCTATTTTCCTACGCATGAAACATTTTGGTTTCGCTTATTTATCCACTTCGGTATGAAGCTCATAGCTATTTGATAGTATTTCCAATAACTCTTTAACAAGCATTGCCCCCATTTTGCAAGTTTCAATAGTTGAAAATTATTTCTCAAACACATCGCGAAATCTATAATTGCATCTAGGTGGATGTCTCCGTTGGAGGGCAAATTTGATCACAAATTTTATAAAATTAATTCCGACGTACTTAGGTGAGGAGTATTTTTCATCTTGTGCTTTGCTAACTTGATTTGAGTTAATTCCACTTAAACACTGTTTTCAAATCTCTAATTTTAAATTAAAAAAAAAATTAAAGAAACTTCAAAAAATCAACGATTGGACTTTAAGTTTTTATTAAGCACATACAGGGTGTCCGCCGGGAAGGTGTACTACTTTGTTTGTTTTTAATTTTTGATTAAATGAAAGAGTATGGATCTTATATTGACAAATGTTTTATTTCATGTCGGCAATTATGTATGGAATACAATATCAGATAAATGTCCGCCTCTGTTTGCCTCACAAATGCAAGCCCTTTTGAGTATATTTTTCATTACATTCTCACACATTTCATGCGGTATTTCATTAATTTCATCACGAATATTTTGTTTGAGTTGCTCAAGCGTTTCTGGTTTGTTTGCATAAGCCTTGCTTTTCAGATATCCCCACAAAAAGAAGTCCGGAGCGGTCAAATAAGGCGACCGTGGAGGCCAATCAGCATCACCATTTCTTGAAATAACTTATTGTGGAAAGAGGTCTTGCAGTAATTCCATTGTAATCCTGGCACCGTCTTGTTTATACCATATGTTAATCAAGCCCATATCATGCAGTTGTGGCGTTAAAATTTTTTAATCATATCACGATATAGCTTCCCATTCACAATTACCGTTACGCCGTTTTTATTTTCAAAGAAGTAAGGTCTAATGATTCCTCCTGACCAAATTACACACCAGACTGTCACTTTTAATGTGTGCAAGTTGACTGATGAATAATTTGAGGGTTTTCCATTGCCCAGAACCGAATATTCTGTTTATTCACATATCCATTCGAATGTTTATGATTTTTATGATTTTTTCATGAAAATCGGGGTTGTCATGGGCGAGATGTAACATTCTATTGGCATATGTACGGCGGCGTAAATGGTCTTGTGGAAGAAGCTCTTGTGTCAACTGAATCTTAAATGGAAACAAATGCAAATCCTTGTGCTTCATGAGGACGCCGTCGAATTGAGGTTGATGGATTGTTTTGAACACTTTCTTGAGCAGCAGTTATGTTTTCAGCCGATCTTGCAGTACGTTGTGGTCCATGCGAAATCATTCACTACACGATAAATATTGCGTTTTGTTGGCACGTTGTTTCTCCCAAAAATTTCACGTAACTTTCTCATCGTCACAGTAATCGATGATTGATTTTGATAAAATGATTTACCGATTAAAACACTTTGGGTTATCGAATATTTTTCCATAATAAATTTACCACGTGTCTACTTCACGACTGCCAAATATGAACTGTAAAGACTAATGGCAATTCATGGGTTCATTTATTATTTCATATATACTCGGATCCGTAATTTGGGGGTATATGCTCATATATGAACATACATATATGAATGTTCATATGTGGTCACATATGAGTATTTTTCAGTATAACAAACATTTTTTATTTTTCAACAAAAATGTTGTTTTTTTTATAAAAAAATACATTTTGCTGATGAATTTATACATTTCGAAGAAATTTAAAAATTTTTTAACAAACGAGTTTCTAATATTCGAAAAATATCTTAACTATTTTTAAAAATAATAATGAAAAAAAAAAAATAATACACAATTACGTAAATTCATTCGGTTTCAAAACTATTTTAAAGTAAAAAACCGAATGAAGTAATTACTAATTTGTTCTTTGAGCTTAAGGTTTGTTTTTTTACAAAAATATAATTTATTTTTCTTTTTACAATATTTCGCTTCTCCATTGTGAAGCATCTTTAAGAAATAAAAATTAATATAATAAAGCTCAAGAATTATTATTATTATTGATTAATTAAGTTTTTGAACAATACATTTAATTTACTTTAAAATAGTTTTAAACTAATTAATTTAATACAAATCGAGTACTCTAAACCAATTAAAAATTAACATTTCTCGAATCAGAAAGAAAAACGTCAAATTTTCTGTAATTAGTGCTAATTCATAAAGAACTTATCAAAGAAGTTATCAAATTTTAGTTGTTTTTTTATGGCAAAGAATTCATTTGATTGGGAAAAAGTTTAAGATTTAAAACATTTTTAAGTCAGTATCAGGGTTTCTTTGGCTAAGAAACATTCTAGAAAGCAGCTAGTTCTGTAAGACATAAACATAAGTGGCTGCTAAATATTTATTTAAAAAGTATTTTAAATTTCATAAAAATTTGGAAACCAGAATTAAGTTTAGATTTTATTTAGCCAGTTCGCACCCACCCTGAATTAAATTTGTCTCGATTATCGTTCCATAAACGCATTCAAGGCGTGTTGGGGATTCTCGTCAGGAAATGTTACTTAAACCTTCCGCAAACACATTTTGTTGACATACAAACAATTTAGAAGCCAATATGGATATTTTAATCTCTATAATTACAAACATTAACGTATTAGTTAGAATAGTATCAAAAGCGCGCTAACTACACAGTGAAAAATATTGAAAATTATTCGGTGGTTCATCGGATCGCATAGACAAGCTTAATTCCAAGTTCTTTTAAAAGGACTAGAGCTTTAAAGGATTGAGCGACTTTTAGATGAACATTTTGTAATTTTTTGACTCTTATGTAATTTTTGTGATCGTTACATATTTTGAATTAATATTAATCATGGAAGCAACTGTAACAATAATAATAATATTTGGCTAATTAAATTATAAAACAAATTATTATATTATTATATCGAAACAAAATTGATTTAATTTAATTAAACTAAATCATATTCCACTTTATTCAACACCATATTTTTCTTAAAAGTGATTAAAAATTAATCACAGACTCGTGAAAAATGAATATTCAAATTAATTTGGAAAATTCAGAAAAAGGGCCAGTATTATAGTCAGCCCTTAGTAGGATTTTTGAATCAAATTTTACTAAGAAATTTACAAACAGATAGCCATTTTTAATTATATAATCGTCTAAATGAGTCCATAATGGAGTTAAGTGAGAAATATTTTTTATATTTTATAATTTAATGAATTTTGTAATCAAATTTTAACAATGTTAAGGGAAAAGAGTTGTCGATCGAAATTTTTAATAACAAATTTTAGATTTTTAGCGATAACATCCCCTTCCCCCTACGTGTTTCTTGATAAACCCATAAGTGTTGTTATACCTGTTAGCCAGTCGCGGGCAGCTGGATTTGCCTGTCACTGACACTTCATCATGCACATTGGCTTCATTTTGAATTAATGCAGTTAACATACATATATTTGACTATCTAAATAGTTGCGTAATCACTTCTATTTGAACTAGATTAGTGTTATGACATCATTTCTGCAGTCACAAAGTCGGTTCAGTTTTAATCAGTTCAGTATTATGTCAGCTTTGTAGCAGTCAAACGATTGGGGTTTTCACCACCGATTGACATTCTTTTTTACACAGCAAAATTTTTGCACCAGTTCCATGTTCTGACATTATTTCAACTATAAAAGTTCTTATTTCTTTAGTCCACATTGGTGTTATGTTCATTTCTCTATAGTTACATCATATATCTAGAAAGAACTAGCCAAGGTTATGCGACTATTTATAATAGTTGGGACACTGGTAATTTGACAGCTATTACCCCTTTTTCAGACACTGAATTAAATTTTACATCAGTTCTGTGACATGTTCCTCATTCAGCTATCACAGATTTATCACCTAGGATCAATCGAAACTTCATTTCCTGTAGGATAATTACACGTTTGTTTTCTTTTATTACAATACCGGAAATAGCTCACAGTAATTTTTACCAATATCTGTTGTTGCGAAATATTTGTAAATGCACGATGTTTATTGTAAATAAACAAAAAGTTTTCACAGAATTATCTAAATATTTTTTAATTACGATGTGATAGAAGGATCTATGAAAATTATTTGTGAAACAAAATATCGGCCAAATGCTCTCCACAACTTCGGTGGCATACCTCTATCCGATGGTCCTTTTTTCAACGACTGTGAGACATAATTGAGGTTCAATAATTGTGCCGAATTATTTCATCCTATAGCTCTTGAATTGTTCTTGGCTTATTGACATATGCTTTTTCAGAAGTTCAGCGGCGTCAAATCACATGATCGTGGCGGCCAATTAACAGCGCCATGACGAAAGATAGCCATTGTTTCGTTGGCTGAGTGGCAAGTGGCACCATCCTGTTGGAACCATATATCGTCCAGCTCCATATCCTCAATTGACATGTTCGTGAGATGTTCTGCTGCCACATTATCGCGAACAACAGTAATGCTTTCCGCAGAACGAACTGGGTGAATATGTACAGTTATTTTCACATTTCCTACAGACCAGCTTTGCTTAAATTTGCGCACAATTCTCCCGATTGTGGACACATTTGGTCGATTATGCTGACCAAAAATATCACAAGGTTCACGAAATGCATTTTGATTTGAACTTTCAGTTTCGTAAAAGGTTTCAACAATCTTATCGCGCTGTTTAATTGTATATCATGGTTGAATTTGTCAAACACTGAAACAAAGAAATGTCAAATTAAGTTGGGCAAAAAACGTGACGTTAAGGTGTGACTTACAATTCACATAAGTTTTTTAAAGATCTCTGGGTTACTCTACAGTTAACAGTTTTCCTGTTAGATTTTTTTCTTTGCAAAATATCTAAATTTTATATAAATTGAAGAGTTTAGTTTTATCTAAAACTCCATACACGCTGATCCCCAAAGTATGTATTTTCGATTTTTTCAAGTTTCAATTTTCGAATTCCATACAAATTTTAAATCGAACCTTGAAAATGATTAAAATACGAATTTTGGGGCTCAGTATCAATTTTGTGCTTGGGAATTAACATACAGTGGTTCACAGCTTATTTCAACCACTTAAAATTAAATTATTTAACTGTGTATAACTTCTATGCAAAGCAAAATATCAAAACCATTTAAATGCAGTTTTATAAATATTAAAATTTTGAGAGAATATGTAAAATAAAAAACTAAAAAAGTGGTTCTCCAAATTAGCTAGAATATGAAACGTAGTTATGAAACACAATTTCATGTCACAGCTTATTTCAACCAGCTAGTTATTTACATTTATATACATATTATATTTCTAGGAATAGCGGTAAATTTTTATGTGTATTCTTTGTTGTCATGTTTGCAATGATTAAGATCAGTTTTTAGTATGCTTTCGGCAGTCAAGTGGTTAACAGGTGCATTTTTTACAATGGGTCGACGTACTACCATAGAACAGCGTGAGTTGGTCATCAGACATTTTAAAAGTGGCCACTCGCGGCGAAAAATAGCCGAAATGGTTTGTCTAAGTGATTCTACAGTACAGAGCATAATATCTCGCTTTGTGCGTGAAAATAGAATTCATAATAAGGAAAGAAAAGCACCCAACAAAATTTTTAATGAAACTGACGAGCGCTATATCGTTCGAAAAATAAGACAAAACCCCAAATTATCTGCTCCAAAACTAGCTGTTCAAGTTAAAAACGAATTAAAAAAACGTGTAGTGCAGAAACTATCCGTCGTGTGCTTCGCAGCAATGGTTTTAATGGTAGAGTAGCACGCAAAAAACCGTTTATAAATAACAAGAATCAACAAGCGCGGCTTAAATTCGCCAAAGATCATATTACGAAAGATTCAAGCTTTTGGGAGGAAGTAATATATGCCGATGAGTCTAAGTTTAACATTTTTGGCTCGGATGGCCAAACATATGTATGGCGTAAGCCCAATACAGAGCTCCAAAACAAAAACTTAAAGGCTACAGTAAAACACGGTGTTGCAAAGTGCCCAAAATCTGGGTATAAATAAGTCATTTCGGTTCTATCAGGACAATGACCCGAAACACAAGTCGGGAATTGTCCAAACATGGCTTATTTGGAATTGCCCGCACTTGATGCAACCGCCTGCACAATCACCTGATCTTAATTGCATTGAGAATTTATGGGCAATTTTAGATCAAAACGTCCGCCAACACCAGATTTCCAACAAAAATGACCTTAAAGCTGCGTTAATGGAAGAATGGGCAAAAATAACTCCTCAAACTACTCGAAAGTTAGTGGAATCGATGCCGAAAAGGCTTAAAGCTGTTATAGACCAAAAAGGAGGCCATACTAAGTTTTAAAATGTTTAAAAATTATAGTATTTTTTAGTTTTTTTTGTTGTTTATGTTAGCTGGTTGAAATAAGCTGTGACTATTTATGTTCCTTTATTTTTTTATTTTAGTTTGTAAGTTTTATAGAATGAATCTTGAAGACTGAATAAAGTTGTTTTTTTTAAGCTATGAAAATATTTTGCAAGCCTGCATATAAATTTTTTTGATATCTCGTTTCGTTTAAAAATTATAGCCACTTTAAGTTCTAAATATTTGCTGGTTGAAATAAGCTGTGAACCACTGTATATTAGGATCTAAGACATTTTATTAATTTAAATATAGAAGTTTTAGTTCAAAAATTGAAAACTTTGCAATAAAATTTAGAATAAAGTTGAATTTTTAAGTTCGAATCTAAAAAAAAGTATATTTATATCAATTATCCTTAGCCAACGTAAAAATGTTTCTATTTCGTCCAACAAGACGAAAAAGTCTCATAACATTTAATACAACAAAAAAACAAAAAATTACGTCTTTTTGTTTGTTTGCACAGTCACGTGCTAATGAATTAAATTAAGGAATTTTTGCTCTCCCTAGACATTCATCCTGGTGAATGCGAATGTCAGTAGTATGTATAAGCACAGTAACATTTTTCCAAATAGAAATAAACGCCCAATCGATTTGTGACAAATACACATATAAAATATATTAAATGGAAAGAGCCAGTATCGCAAGGCACAGTTAGATTGCAAATAAGGAGGGAGGTGGCACTTGAATATAGCAAGCGTCATTTCCGGTAGCTGTCTTTAGTCAACTAATTGGCTTGGTGCCTGTGTTTATTTACAACTTTTTTTTTTATACACAAATCCATACAAACCAACATATATTATTATACAGGAATCAATGATACAGAGTAGGATATTGAACCGTTTTTTTGTGGAAAGATAGACGATGCCAAAATGTTAACGTTTGCAAGTGTTTGTGTGTATTTCCTGTTGCTGCGGCAAAAAATAAAATTGTTTATCTTAAAATAAAAAACCAAAAACTATTGTGGACATTGCAAATAAAATGAAATAAGAAAAATAAATTATTGAATTATACCCTGTTGCCCATCCATACATAGAAAATCGCTGACGACACTTTGGCGACAGTCCATGCAAATGTCAAATTCATACAAATATCCGTGAAATCGTGCACAACAATCTGGGCGACGTTATCTCTCACATTGTCGTTGATGATCACATTAGCGAAAATATGCTTGGTTTTGTTGTTGTTTTTGTCTTGTATTATCGTTGACGACTATCGGCTTGATTACGGTTTTCGAATTTTGTTTTGCTTAAATTGAAAATTATAAAGAAATTAAATTCTGATTACACATTTTTTAAAATCCGATTGTTATATATGCTAAATTCAGTAAATCCGACTACGACAACTGTAAAAAGGGCTAATAATTATTATTAATTAATAAATATTATAATCATATTGGAAAAGAAATTGAATTAAAAGGAAACGATTGGAATTGAAACACTAGACAAGGGAAGCGAAATGGAATAAAACGGGGAACGGGTGGAATAAAATGGAATGAAACGTGGAACGAGTAAAATCGATACACTAAACAAGGTAAATAAATATAATGGTGGAATGGGGAACGATTGGAATTGACTAGACAAGGAGAACTAACGCCTGTTAAATGAATAACCTATAAAGAAGAAATTAAAGGACGAAGGCCTCTGCAGCCAGTTCCTGTAACTTAGAGTAATCAAAAAACCGACCTTTTGGAAAAACCGGTTTCGGTTTTCTTCGGAAAATCGAATTTAAAAAAACCCGGTTTCGGTTTTTGCAGAAAAAACCGGTCAACCGGTTTTTTCGGTTTTTTTTAATTTGAATAAAAAGCTTATATAATTTTTAAATTGTTTTAATTACAAACAAAAAAAAGAAATTTAATATATAAAGTAATAAAAATAAAAAAATACATTCTTTGAAAAAAATAGTTTATAATATTTTTTTATTGTATTTCATTTTAACATTTTATTTATTGGTTTTAATATTTTTAAATATAATATCTTAAAAAATCGTTTTAAGACGATTTTTTGCTTGCTTTTGATAAAGCTAGAAGTGGAAAATACTCTTTCACTAATAGTAGATGTTGGACAAATAGTCAAAAGACAATGATATAAATATTCCAACTTTTTAGTTCTTTTGTCGCATTTATGAAATTTGTCGCATATATGAAACTATCATATAATGATGAATTATTTTGTACAGTCTCTTTTTTAGGATTTTGAATACTGCTTATTGTGGTTTTTAGATCAGAAATTAAACTATTTGATTTTGAAATATCCAAAGTTAGGCTTTCATCGCAATCTATCAGACTTACATCTAAATCTTCATAACCAAAAAACGATTTTAAAATTGTTTGGAAAAAATAAAAGAGACCAAGTAACCCAGTTGGTGATGTAATTAAAAAAACCGGTCAACCGATCAAAAAAGACCGGTTTTCGGTTTTCTTCGAATTTACAAAATATTCGAAACCGATCACCGATGTAACTTCTTCAGCGTTTTCTTATCAAATAAACAGATATGCCACATTGCGGGCTTATTTATATGTGTGAAAGTTGTACATCGCAAACGTCGAGTATGTTCTTTGAAGTTGATAGAAGCAAAACGCGAATGCAACACTAGTTGTGGTAAAGAGCTGTCATTGATGGCAACTATTTTACATTTTAGGACTGGCATATGGGAATTTATGTTTGTAAATGGAAATGTATGAAAATAAGTTCCATTTATATTAGTGCTTCCAATTCGGTTAATCGATTAACCGATTCCTCGATTAATCGCCTCTATTACGGTTATTGTCGAAACAAATAATTTAAAACTCAAAATAATTATACAACCGGTTAAAATAAGTCGGTTAACCGGTTAACGGAAAAAAACTACATTCCGTTATTTTTTCTTAAAAATTTCTAATTTTGTAACTTTGGGAAAAAATAAATCTGAAGAAAAAAAGAACACTAACTTAAATACAATAAAATTCTTCTAAAATCGAGAGAAAGAGATTCTTAAGGATTACTTAACTCTTTGAAGCAACAAAAAACATGTGCTATATTGGCTTAAGGGTATACGATACGAGGGCAGATCAATAAGTCCGTGACTTTTCGAACTTCCCTCGTAGCTATGTGAAATGCAACACTGCTCCCATCAAGTACCACCTTTTAGTAGACTACTGTCAAATTTTGAGCAAGTTCCGATGTATTTAAATGGCGTTTAACAGCTGTTCAAAACATACAACCTCGTGGCTTTTTTTTAAAAATGGAAAAAAGGGAATTTCGAGTTCTCATTAAACATTATTTTTTGCGAAAAAAAAACCGTCAATCAAAGCAAGGAAAAGTTTGATAAATCCTGTGGAGACTCTGCACAATCGATTTCAATGGCAAAAAAGTGGTTTACTGACTTTAGTTGTGGCCTTACAAGCACGGAAGATGCGTTCTGGACGCCCAGTTGAGGTCTTTACACCCAAAACAATTGAAAAAATTCACGATATGGTGTTGGCCGATCGGAGATTAAATGTTCGATATATTGTGGAAGACATAGGCATCTCACATGGCTAAGTGGTTTCAATTTTGAACGATCACTTGGGTATGAGAAAGCTTTCCGCAAGATGGCTGCCGCGTTTGCTCACAATCGACCAGCAACGGAATCGTGTAACAGCATAGTTTCCATGGAAAAATTCATCAAGTAGACTACGAATTGCCCTTTCATTCGTCTTATTCTCCGGATTTCGCCCCCAGTGACTATTTCCTATTTCTAAACCTAAAGAAATGGCTCGCTGGAAAGAGATTTAGCTCCAACGATGAAATTATTGATCAAACAAATGCCTATTTTATGGACCTCGAAAAATCCTCCTCTTAAACGCAAAGTAAATGACGGAACTTGCTCAAAATTTGACAGTAGTCTATTAAAAGGTGGTACTTGATGGAAGCAGTGTTGCATTTTACATAACTACGAGGGAAGTTCGAAAAGTCACGGATTTATTGATCTGCCCTTGTAGACAATTTTTTTTTTGTTTGAATTGCTTTAAAAATTATAATTAATATAAATTATACTTTTAAGTCCTTCACTACAAGGTTGAATTTGCGTCAAATCAGTGTCATATAATTGAATCTTAGATTCCGTAGGAATTCTTCCTTTTTTCTCTCAAGAAACCACATCAATTCTACAGCGTATTCCACTGGAACCAATTCTATGGAACCCAAATCTATTTACATAAATTAAAGATATAGCTAACAGACTAGTTCTAGAAGTGGTCCTAGGAGCAATATAAAAGATTAGTTTTGAAATCATTAAAAAACAAATATCATCGGTGTTAAAAGCGACAGAAAAACATTATATAAAGGAGAAATATTATGAGAAATAATTAATTTTCAAAAATCCAATTCCGAATTTATTTCAACTTTAGAATATGAGAAAATATTTCATTTTTTTGAATACGCAGAGCTTGAACAAAAAACCTATTAAAACGTTTATTTTGCTTCCTAGTAATCAAACACGTGGTTGGGTATTTTACTAACAAGCAATATGACGTTACTTATTTTCCAAAATAATAATAGAAAAGTGCTTGCAATTCCAAAATTTAATTTTCATAAAAAGTTTCGTTAATAATTAGAAAAAAAAACTTGATAAAAACGAAAAAAATAACCTGAAATTTTATAACTTAGGATACAACAACAATTATTTGACTTCTTAATTGATTTATCGCATAAAAAATTAAAAAGTTGAAGACCCTTAGTAGAAACAAGTCTTCCGCTTCCTCCCAAAAACCACAAAGATTTTAAGGCATGATTCCTTAACTTAATATTTCACCAGAAAATCAGCTCATCGTTTTGTTATTTTAAAAAGAAATACACTTAGTTTGTAGTTAACGATTAATCGATTAATCGCCAATTTTTCCGATAAATTGACCCGAATAACCGATTAATCAATTTCCGTCGTTTTTCGAATAATGTTCTAACCGGTTAACCTGCAGGATCGAATTATTGGAAACACTACAAAATAGATACGGATGTGGTCCGTTTTGTTCTTAAATCTTCTTCTCGACAAGTTAAAGACAAAATACATAACGTGTTTTTACTGATGAGAAGTTGAGGAATATGTCGCTCATATTGTCATGAATAAGGTTTAAAACATGACAAAATACATGATCTTGTTGGTAAACTTGCTGTCAACAGTAATTTATAGACGACATATTCTAAAATGTCTTGAAGACATCAATGACTACAATTTTATGTAAGACTATCTGGGCAAATGGGATATTGAACGCTAAATACACTCGCAAACACACACATATTCACATTGATGTTGTTCTAAAATCAGGACATAAAAGAATGAATAGTTCCCCGGAACTTAGATGTCTTACTTCAGAAAAATTGTTTTTAACTGGAAAATAAAATGACTTTACTTTCTTAATTAAAAAAAAAATACAGATTCTAAAACATTCCACCTGCACAGAAAAAAAAATCATAGTTAAATCAATTACTAAATCGTAATATATTACGAACACTTCTAACTTCAGTATGAATTAAATTAAAATAAATAAATCTAATGAACTGGAAATAACTAGAATACCTGACTATTTATATAAATACGGGTACTTGGTGATGCAGCAGTTCAGTTGATAAAAAACGCTAAGTATTAAGAACTAAAGTGTGGTTAACGTTTAGTGTATTTACATCGTGTGTATAAAGTGTGCTATTAAAGTGTTTTTCTGCCTATTATAAATAGAGCTATATAGAAAAAACTCGATTTATTTAAAAGGTAAATAAATCAACGATTTTATAAAGGGTAAAATAGTATCAATATATTTCTAGTTAAAATAAACATGTTTATATTTAAATTAATATGTCAACATTTTAAATTCTGTTTTTGCATTTTAAAAATAAGCAGAAACATATTTAAATTAAAAAGAAACCAAACTTAGTTTGTTTTTAAAGCAGTTTCTAATTAATTTCATGATATTTTGATTTTAAAATATTGTTTTCGGTGTGTATAGGAAACTGTCGATCACAGATAATTTATAGTTCTTATTCTTTTAACAACACCAAAATTTACAGTAAAACTAATTTTTACAAATCTAAAGATTAGCATCTTTTAAAATTTTAATAAATCCTGCAATCGCGGAATTATTCAGGGGTTTTAACATATATTTAGTTACTTTAAATGGCACTGCGGCTCAAATCTGCTCAAATCACTAGAATCTCTTTGCTTAATATGGGTTAGTATACTTCAAATAGTTTGTAAGTTAAAATAACAGAAAATAATATTTAAAAGAAATAATATTTCATTTAAAAACCGGTCTACTTACTTTTCATTTAAATCAAACGGTTTTTGTTATTTATTTTTAAATTTTGTTTAAAAAACATCAGTAAAAACAAATGATTAAGTAAGTTAAAAATAAGTGTTAAAATTTTACCTACCAGTTCAGTAAAAAATAAGTGATTTATTTATTTGAAATTGTTTCCGTTTTTTGTATTTTTGTTTGTTTTTTAATCAACAAAATGTTGCTATAGACATACAGTCCATAGACACATTTTGTGTGAACGGGTATGGATATGTATGTGTGTTAATAAAGTTCTTGTAATTTGTATTAAAATAATTTTGTATATAAACAAACAATTTTACTAAAAAAGATTGTAATCTTTTGAATATTTTTTTTTGAAACAGTAAGCAAAATTTAAATTAATAACTCTAAGAGAAATAAAAAAAAAAAACACAAATTTCCGTTTTGTGGGTAAATTTTTTATTAATTTTCAAACAAATTAAAAAATAAATGAAACTGAAAAAATCGGTAAATGAAAGTAAATCATTTTGAACAAATGTATAAAAAAGTTAAAATAAATATTTCTTTAAAAAATAAATGTATGTTCCTTTATTTTTAAATGGAACGAAAAAAATTTTTATTAAACCACAAAGAGTTAACTACATAATATTCTGAGTGTACACTCAAATAAAATATGTTAGCAGAAAAATTAGTTAAACTGGTTTTATATCAGCAAAAACTTTAGTTATTTTTCAGCAATAAACTAACTGAATTAATTATTTACTAATATTTTTTGCTAACAAAATTGTACTCATCAACACATTTTTTTTATTTCTATAAATTTATAACCGAGCCCATGAGGCCATATATGGTTAAAAATACTACTAAATCCATTAATTTAAAGGCGGAGTGCAAAATTTATTACCATGATCAAAGAAACAATTTTAATATATCTTTAAAAAATTCTTATAATAATGTTTGACTATTTGAAGCAAGGTTTTTTTCACTTTGTTCATGGTAGGTCTTCCCGGAACTATTCCAACGTTGTTTGCAAAAATTTTTTTTGCCGGAGGCAAAAATAATAAACTGGGTGCTGTATTTTACTTTACTTTCTATTAACAACTTCATTTTATTGCATATGCATTTCATATATTTAAGCTTTCATACATACTTTTGCTGAATGCATAGTGAAAATTCAGTATTAAATTATATCGAAAATGCAAAAGTCTGATTGTGTTTATATTTATATAACTTTGGCTGAATTTACTGATTTTCGCAAAATTTCACCAATACAATTTTGCTGACATTAGCAATTTTCCTGGAAGCATTCTTGCTGACTCAGCGTAAATTTTTGCTGACTTTATTTACTTTTTCTTTTTAAAACATTGTTATATAAGGCATTCCATTCCAACTTTCCGGCTAAAGAAAGTAAATTACAATCACTCCAATGACGGTATAAAGTTCGCGTGTCATTGCCTAACACTGCTCCCTACGAAAGCCTGGCCAAAACAAAATGCTCCAAGATCTCATCGTCCTCCTTAAAGGGCATACACACCACAGAGCCACTTCATCCTAATTTCGGAAGGTGTGGTCGTAGTGTAGAGTAGCCTGTGAGAGTTCCCATCATGTTGGACAGTTTCCTCTTCCCCTGTTTTCAGATTCTACTTGTCCTGCCCATATCCAAGTAACCCTATAGGACCATTGTGATCGCACTAACTTTATTATTATTCCAGATCTCCTTGTCCATGTTCTTGGCCCATTTTCCAAGCTCTGTTCTTGTCATGCGAAAAGATCTCTGCTTTTAAAGGTTAACAGATTCCAGGTCTGATCCATTACTGGCCAGCACGCCAGCCCTCTCATATCTCCTCCACTCTTCGGTAACTTTAACTTTTTTTGCTATAGAAAATTTTTAAATTCTATTACCTTTTTTCTATAGAAAAACTCTCAAATCGGTAACAAAAAAAATATAAAACTCAATTTGGACTTTTACAACCAAAAAGGAGTAGTTTTTTTTTATACCCTTCACCACAGGTGGAAGGGTATATATAAGTTTGTCATTCCGTTTGTAATTTCTACAATATTGATCTTAGACCCTATAAAGTATATATATTCTGGGTCCTTATGAAGAGCAAAGTTGATTTAACGATGTCCGTCTGTCCGTCCAGACAAGATGAGGACTTGATTGTTTTTTATTTCTGTTACATGTGATCCATTTCTGTTTGCTATTAAAAATCAGACAGATCGGTTAATAAATGGCTGAGATATTAGCAAAAAACCAGGACTACCTCTGGTTTTTTGCGCATAACAACACATCCATGTGTTAAAATTCTTTTCTTTCATCTCTACCTTTTATACACAAACAACACACATACAAAGATTTGTCATTTAAATAAAAACTAAACAAATCTCTAATGAACGAAGACTTTTATATATGTACCTCTATTGACGATGATTTTGTGTGAGCTTCAAGAGCTCAGTTGTCTAGACGCTATGTCACAAATACTTTTTTCTCTAAGGCCGCGGGTTCGAATCCCGGTCAATTCACTTTTTTTTGTAAATTTTTTTTTATTTTTTTCTTTAAGACTTTTTGTTTTTTTAACATTTTATAATTAATCCATAAAAAGGCTAAAAACATCAAAAATTTTATAAAAAGCCTCTGATACAAACAAAATACAAACGTTTTTATAACCTTCACCGCAGGTGTAAGGGTCGCGGGTTCGAATCCCGGTCAATTCATTTTTTTTTGTACATTTTTTTATTTTCTTAAGATTTTTTTTTGTTTATTTTTTGTTTTTTTTTAACATTTAATAATTAATTTAAATAAAATTTTATATTAATAAATTAATAATCCATAAATAGGCTAAAAACATCAACATTTTTATAAAAACCCTCTGATACAAACAAATACAAACGGTTTTATTTATTTTTTGCTCCGATTTAAAAGAATTTATAAAAAGATTTTTAAACCATTTTATTTCTCATATATTAAGAAAATTTTAAACATAATTTCCCTTTGAGTGCAACTATTTTAGGTCATAACTTATAATAATTTATAAAAAAAAATTATAAACTATTTTCCTTAAAATTTTTAAAATTTAGCTAAAGAAATTAAAAATATTTAAAACAAGTAAAAAAGGCTTAAATTCGGCTGTGCCGAATCTTTGAATACCCTCCACCAATGTTCTCTATTGTTTTTGATACAAACAATGTGAAAAACTTTTGAAGTAAAATTATGGTAAAAAATATTTTTTTAGGTGAAAAACTTTTTTGGATGCGGAAACGAATATTTTACGTGAAAAAAATTTAGAGGTGAAAAAATTTTTTTAGGTGAAAAAAATTTTTTATGGTGAAAAAAAATTTTAGTTTTGAAATTTTTTGAGGTGAAAAATATTTGAGGTATACAAAATATTATTAATTTCTAAGCGATTGGTGAAAAATATGAGAAAATATATTGTATACCAGTCGCTACTATGAAATTGTACTAAAATACAGCAATTTATATGGAAAATTTAGAGGTATCTTCATATTTTCACCCATAACTTTTTTAATCGCTAGACCGATTTTGCTCATTTTCAATACCAAACTGCTCGGGAGCATGTACAATAATCTGGGTAAAAATAGGCAATCCCGCTTGCGTCTTCACGTCGTGATCGCCATTTCAACAGACAGACGGACATTGCTAAATCGACTTAAAATTGCACAAGGATCACGAATATATATACTTTATGGGGTCTTAGACCTATATTTCGACATGTTACAAACGGAATGACAAACTGATATATACCCTCACCATATATAGTGGAGGGTATAAAAAAGCGAAATAAAATCCCAAATGCAAATTTGCCAGCTAAATCAAACGTTTTTGTAGAAATAAAACACATGCAGTTCTAGTGATTTCTTTTAACGATTTGTTGAATATCTTTTCTTTCACCTCTTCACCTCTTCACCTTTTATACACAAACAACAAACACTATTCTAGAGCTGTAATATGACCTATGGATACGTCTTATATAGCAAAAGATCGAAAATCTTTAGTATAACATATTTGCTGAAAAACTCGGAAATATCGGTTCAGATACAAAAAAGTTATGCCCAAAACATACATTTTTTTTAAATACATATTTTCTGGAACCATAACTCTTCCCGAGTCCAAGTTTTATCACCAAACTAAATGGTTAATTTCCTCTTAAAGGCGTCTGTATATAAATCTGTCCATTCCATATATGTCCATATATAAACTTCAGTTTTTTCCCAACCATGGTGAAGGGTATATAAGATTCGGCATAGCCGAATTTAGCCGCTCTTGCATGTTTTTTTTTATAAAATTCTAGTTTTCTATTTAAAATTTGTATGAAATTTGACTAATTTAACTACTAGTTATTGGTTGCTGTATAAGTTGGGTATACGAACATTTCTGAAATGATTTAACAATTTGAAAGCTCTGTTTGTAAACTGTATATACACTACGTAACAAGAAAGCCAAGCCACTGAATGACAGTCATTTCCGTTACTGTTTTTGTTTTATTTCCTTTTTTCTCCTGTTAGGGAGAGATATTTCGATACGTAGACACACATTGTTTTTTCTTCCTTCTTTCCTGTTTTTACCACACGATAAGTATTTTTATGACCAAAAACAACAACATCCAGGACGGGATAAAAATATGACAAAAAATAAGGAATCTAAAGAAAAACAAATAAAAAATCATTGCTATTGCTTGAACTTTTTCCTTGTTAAATATTATAATTGTATAATGTTAGCTCAAAAGGAAAAATCTCAAAAATTTACTGAAACACAAAAATACATAAGTTCAGTTTCGGATTGATTAGGAATCATTTTATTCAACGCATTTCTTTACAAAGTAGTTTTCTTAAATATTTATTTATTTATTTTATTTATTAATCATATAATTACAAATTATGTGTTAATACCCTAACCGAGCACTAGAAACAAAGGCCTTCGGCTCGTTGTAGCGAAAACAGACCAGAGCCTCTGGTGGGAATTGAACCCACGACCCCCGCACTGATAAGCTAGCACGCTACCAACTAGCCTACCGGGGCGCTCAGTTTTCTTAAATAAAAATGTAGATTTTTATAAAAAAAAAAAAACAAAATAATATATTTTTTAAAGTAGAGTGAGTTTTTCATGCCAATTGCTTTTGTAACAAAAAATAATTTTTGAAAGAAACAACACAACATTTCACAAAATTGTTTTTCTTTTATGTCTCAACAACAGCTGTATTTATGTTTTTCAACATATTTCGGCTTTCTGCTTCAAAATTGTCGAGATAACTTTGTAGGCATGCAGCAAAAACACAGCTAACATTTAAACATTAAAAATCTGTAAATGCTTTGTACTTCTATTAAGAAAAAGTGTTGTAAGGAGTTTTTTGTATTTTAGGTTGCTATATGTATAACAAGAGAAGATCCTTTTGGCAGCCATCTACAATTGTGTCTTGTACGTATTTGTGTATAAATAACTGTTATACGTATTTAGTATGTGTGTTAGTATATGTTTATTGTTGTTGTTTTTGCAGTTCAGTAGGCGGAAAAGCATACTGATAGAGTCTGTTTGCCAATAGTTTGCTACAACCTTAATATTTGCTTTTAGAAAATCTTGGTATTTGTCATCAAACAAATTGCCAATAAAATTCAACGATTATCAATGCAAATAACATAAACGTGTAAACAAGAAATAGTGTAAAAATTTATATTTTCTGCTGTTTAAGTTTGGTGATAATGAGCCGGAGATGAATGTTTGATATATGTTTGTTGAGATGCCAAAAAGGAAATAACACTGTTGGTTTATATGGAGATTTGTTTAGGATTAACAGATTACGATTAACGATGTATAAAAAAGCATTGTCTAAGCAGGTTTGCATTTCAATGTTGGAATTTTAATAAAGATGAATTAAATTTCAAAAGAATTATTTATTATGATTCTTTTGAAATTTAACGTTTAAAGTTAAATAAAATTAATTGATTAAAATAAGTCTTGTATTTCATTAACATCTTAATATTTTGACGTTAAATATTAGCATTCTAGAGTATTTCCAACTTTCATAATGTGTGGTTAAAAAAATCATAATTTTATCATGGTGCTTTGAACTACATTTTCAAATTTGTTTGCTTAAATAGGAACAAAATTTGAAAAAAATATCAAATCCAGGATTCCTTCTGTCCCATTACACTCTAGAAGAAAAGCTGCCCCGAAAAGGTCTATCGAATTCAATTCTTACAGTAGAGTAGTTAGAATGTTTTCTGAGCTGCGAAAGCAGCTGGTTAAGAAGTCTATCATGTCCGTAGGCTTCGACGTTCCAAGAACTCATATTATTAAGTCATTCCGCACTACTAGCAATGGGAATTATATGAAGCATTGCATTAAGAGCTGTACAGTTGCTTCCTAACCAGAGTTGCTCCGTTCACCACACAATACAGCCGAAAATGAGTATCGGGTAAACGAAGGCTGTCTATATCCACAACACCAATTTTGACTCAAATCCCATCTTGAACCAAACATCTTCCTGCAGGTGTAGAAAGCAACTGTCACCCTCCTAACATTGTGCTCGGTGTTAAGATACCACTATAGTTTCGAGTCTAAGACGATGTCAAGATGTTAAGCATGTTCGGAGAGGGTGAGTCCCTGAAACCGTGGCAGCCTGAAGCTCGATTTGAACATAGTGGTGAAAAGCACCAGTTCAGGTTTGTTTTTGCAATGAATCAACACTCTAGTGATGCCTCTACTAATGCAGTGTATGGTGTTGGAACAAAGAAAATAAGTTGTGGGAATGTTGAAAGAGGCAGTAGTGTATGTGGACATTTGATATGAATTATGACTTGAACGAATGATAAACGAATTTTACGTGTAATGCATTGTGCGACCACAAGCGGAAATACTCTTCTTGATAAGCGAATATTTCGAATATGAACACGCAAAGAAAAAACATGGTTGGGAGAATCATATTCGAAGAGCATCATATATTTTTGGGTTTATGATTGTGCCAACCATAGTCGTACTATATTATTGTTATCATATTATAATAATAAAATATCCATAATTTTACCTTAATATGGACCCTACAGTAATATTATGATCCAAAAATTACCATATTATAATTATAAATAAACATATTATGATGTTGAATTTATTATAATGTGATTGCATGTAATGTATGCTCAAAATGTTATTACATTATGGTTCCCATAACTATATTATGATTTATGGATTATCATAATATGATCCATATAAAATCTTTATATAGAATGTTTTCGACAATGAATTGATTATTGTAAATAATATAACATGTATAAGGAATTTTCGAAAAAAAAACCATAAAAAAAAACTTTTAAAGTTTAAAAAAAAAATAAACTGGGTCTTAATACGGGCAATTGATGAAATGTTATAATGCCACATGAATGGTATTTTCTACCCGTCGGATATTTGTCCAGTTTTAGTAAACAATATATGATTGTTTTTTAAGACATTTTGGTTTTTATGAAAACAAGACATATTTTATTTGATATATAATTATTCATTGATTGTTGCCAGCATTTTATGGTTGCATAATTATCATATTTTTTTCATAGTCAGAATTTTTGTTACCACAGTATGGTTGCAGCCAATCATGTTATAAAATAGAAGGAGACAATCATAAAATAGTAAAAAATTTACTATAATAATGATGGTAGCGACAATGTTAATAGTTAGGCAACCATTAATATTGTTGTGACAACCATACCCGATTGTAGCAAGCACAATATAGTAGCAGTGATCATGTTGCAACCATAGAACAATGATTCACAACACACATTCCGATGATGCTCCAATAAGTCAATAGAGCTGGATTCCCTACTGACATCAGTGAGTTCAGACGCGACGCCTTTCTTTTGCACACGGTACAAAAGTTCCTAATAGACTTTGAAGCCCCTGCACATATATAGAAGTTGTGTTCCATCTTCGGCCGGATGTGGGTGGTATAAATAGTAAGTAGATCTGAAGAAATTAAATTTTTCCTAAATGCTTCTTTCGACACTTCAAATACGTCTTTATTTCAACGGACATTACACTAAATTTTCATGACTGGAACATCAAGAGATATCGAATATCCTCGATACTGACACCACGCATGATTACTGATGACAGTGGCGACACGTCTCCTAACTTGTTTGAACCTACGATATTTCACAGACGAGCATTGACAATTCGAGAGTCCAGTATGGTTAATATCCAGCCGCTGGAAAAAGTCTCAATAGCTAGATCCAAAAGGCAGTTCTTTATTGCATAAATTAAGGCATTATTGAAAGATTCTTCTTTATCTAAGAAAGCAGCTAATGCATATTGCCAGAATTCCAAAGATCTTTCCACTACCCCAACAACCTCGGGACGCACAGTTTCTAATGAGCACAGTTTCCAATGTAAGTTGACTGCTTAAGTTGAAGTCTTGTGTGTGTATCGATGTGTTAGGCAGAGAAGATGAGAGACTGATTGGCCTGATGTCCTTTACAGCTTCATATATTGTAAATACCACCTTATCCTTTCTGCAGCTGACAGGTACAAGCAACCAGGGTGTGATCAGATTTTTGACACATTATAGGAAGAATTTCATCCAGACGTGGTATATCTGTATAGATAGAAACTACCAATTACCCTAATTGTAAGCCACCTGTACGAAGAAGTGCCGTCCATTTCCCAATCTGGGAGCATCAGGACACCCAAAAAATATCCAACAAGTCGGGCGACGACTCCGACCAGGACGCATCCTTCCTATTTACATAAGTAAGTTTTAAGTGTTATACCTACGGTGAATTTGATATAACACAGGAGCGGGTATCTGCAAGTCCACTCCAAAATATATTAATTTAAAATAATGTATTTTCAGATCGTAATTGACCATAAAATTACCATTTGAGATAAGAATGTCATCAGTAATTTGGGGAAGTCAACACAAGTTGCTATCTAACTGTCAGTTACGAGGTACCAACTAATGACCATATATATGCAGCAGTAGGCTACGTTTTTATAACGCGTATATTTTCTAACCAAAACGAAATATGTTGTCCAAACACATGTAGTGGAAATGTAGTATATCACATTTTTCATCGTTTATTTCATATGACGCTTTTTCTATAAATAAATTATTCATTTGCGACAGTAAAAATTTGATTTCATCTAGATGAAATTCTTCTTAATTTAATTTATTATTTTATTGCTTCATAAATTGACGAACTAAATCAAAACTAATATGATATTCTAACCTCAAGGATAACATAAATATATGTACATGAAATTGTTTTTTTTTTTTGACAAGAATCTAAAAAGACTTAATCAAAACAAGGAATTTGTATGACTACATAACTTTATGACTTAATATGTGCGACAAATAAGAATTTCATATAACAAAAATTCATAAAAATGAATTGTGCACTCAAGGAAAAAAAAATATATAAACTAGTACACAGAAAAAAACAAAGGCAGATTACTACCAGGGCTTATAATGAATGAATTAATTCTTACATCGTCCTTAATTTGTAAAATGCTTGAGTGAAGTAAAGTGAAGTTTTTATGTAATTTGTATTTTGGTGGTTAGTGTGTAAAACGACTAATTGAGCTTTTTATTTACTAGAATTTAAGTTCCTTTTGAATAATGAAACGGCGTAGCTAAAAAATTGTGTATGTTTATTGGCACCTTCAAGTTTATTTCCATTAATTCTAGAAGTACAACATGATCTTTTGGATTATTGTTACCCCATTTCCCGTCGATCTAGAGAATATTTCGGACGATAAGTTCTCGCACACATTTCGGATTTTCTCTTTAATGACTTCCAGGCGTTCCGGAAACACATCCTTCAAAATCTCCATTGTCGAGCGAGCTGCGTATGCAGTTACGCTGCTTTGTTGGAACCCCATGTCTTCCAGTACCAATTTATCGATAAAAAGTCGTTGATCATGGTGCTGTATCGCACACTAGTTACAGAACCCTGTTACCCATGGCATTCTCGAAGTAATACCATGCAGTGACTTTGAGAATACACGCATCGTGAATGATACGTATATTCTCAGTGCCTTAAAAGCGCAAAATATTAGATGTTGTCGCTTTCCATTGCGACAGAAAATTGTCCTTTGCAAAATTTAAATTTAAAGACACAACGTTCCCTAAAAAGTCCCAGTGCAAATCAAAACCTATAGATTTTAAAATTAAGTTATTTCTTTAAAGCTCTGTCTGATTATTAACGAAGTCAATCCAAGGACCCTACAAACTAGGATGAACAAACTACCAAATTTTGAGCCACCCATGATGCCATGAGCCAAATGGTGCGACTACGAAAAAATTCTTAGTCGAGACCACGAAATTCTTAGCCGATTTACAGAAAATCTTAGCCTTGTACCAATTCAAACATGTCTACATTCACATCACAATCACTGCTGTACTTGCGCTACAACCCTTGCAAGCGGCTAAATATTTCTGTAAATCGGCTAAGAATTTTGTGGTATCGGCTTAGAATTTTTTTGTAGTCGCACCATTTGGCATCATGGGAGGCTAAAAATTTGGTAGTTGGTTCATCCTGGTTTATAGGGTCCTTGGTCAAACAGGTGGTGACAAAAAAATGCATATACCGTACGATAAGAACAACAACAAGCACATAAAATTATAAAGTTATGTTAAGAACTAAGGGCGGGTAATTTATTTCAAAAATTAACTAGAGTTAAACCCATACAAATTTATGATATTTATAACAATTGTTGAGCACGAAGCAATTGTTATTTTTTTTCATAAGTTATCATATCTAAATAGTTTCAAAACGAAAACAAAAATAAAAAGCAAAATTTGCAAGCCTTAAATTAAAGATTGTTGTTATTTTAAGCTAAAGGAGACAAGAAAAATGCAAACTCCACAGAAAACACTAAAAACAGATTAAATAGCCAAAAGCATTTATTCGTTTCATCAACTACATAGACTCTGCAAAAAAAGCGAGAGATAGAGAGATAGATAAATAAGTAGACAAGTTGTTTGTATGTATAATCACTGAAGAAAAAGTGTTGCAAATTAAGTAAAAATATCCTTGAAGCTAAATAACAAGTAAAGAAGCAATAAACCTGATTTACGTATAATTTATATGGACATATAAAATCAACATGCTTACTTTTTGTGGTTGAACAGCAAAAACCACAAGTTAAAATAAACATCCTTTTGAAAGGATAAAAACTTATATCTTTTAAAACAGTTAAATTCTTTGTTTTTCCTAAGAATCTGATAATAATAAAAGTAAAAACAAATAAGCTAAAATGAAGTATATAATGGTTATGTAGAGTATGATGATGATGAAAAGAAAAATTTAGAATTGAATTTCCTTAATTTACACAGATAACTTCTTCTCTCTACTAGAATTCTTGTATTAGCACCAAATGAACTGTGGTTTCTTAATAATATTTTAGCTAAAAAGGAACTATTTGAAGTACATATTGCAATATTACAAAGACAATTATTGAAACCTATTGCCAACAATGATCTTTGTAGTGCGAAAGGAAAAAAGTGTTCTGAGGGCAAAACTTCTACACACTAAATAGAATCCTAAATTTTTAAATCAGTTATTATATCATGTTTGAATTAACATCTTATATTTTTACGAATATTTTCAAAATCTGTATGACAATAATTTATATAAATATTTTTGAACTTCTAACAAAAGCACTAATTTCAAAAGCATACATTTTCAGTAAAGCTTAAAAACACATTTACCGTTTTATAACTCTTTTTGTATAAAAAATTTACAATATAGCCTCATTGTTACAATGCACAATGGTCGATTTCGGCAAAAAATGATTTTTTTTAATTAAGTTTTATAAAATCTGGTAAATTATAGCTAATACTTCAAAATATACAATTTAATTCTTATTTTGGTTAGTGGATAGATAGATAGATAGATTAAAAGGGTTGTGTACCATAATGAAGTACACTTCCACTCGAGACTCATAGGATCCATTGTGATACCCTTTGGAAAATGAAAAGTAATAAAGAAGATATAGTAAAAGAATGAGAGCCCACGGCCTAAAAAGCAGAGAGCGATTATAGGTCGGGGTGACCCCGAGACCGCTACCTAGAATAGCGAGTTTATCTCCCTGACAAAACGCAATAGACTACCTAGATCATATCTAGCCACATCAACCAGCTCATCGTGGAAACTTTTCCCCAGCCATCTCAGACTCTGGGATCTAGGACAGTTGCACAAAATGCGATCTGTTGTCTCTAGCTTCTCAACAACCTCGCATAACCTACAAAATTCATTTGTGCCTCGTTCCCATTTACCAATAAAGGCTCCAATAGAGAAGAGACCGGTTATTACCCCTACTAAAGACCAATTAGTATTTCGGTTGCTTTTGCATCCAACTTTGGTCAAATAGCCCTGGACACCCTGCAATTCGTCCAACCGCTTCAGGTTTGATTAGTACAGTTACGGAATCTTTCGGAGGTCAACATATAATAGTGACACAATGGGGGTTAGTAAGTAAAAGAAAGTATTATAAATTTGACAACTTGCCACCCTAAAGCATTTGTATTGACTTCGTCTATTACAAATAGTGAACTTTTTTAAATAACCCTACTTTACCAAAATAAAAAAAAAATGCGATGAAATATTATCAATAATACTGAAGTATATAGAAGAGCGATCGACAAAAATGTTGAACAAAAAGGAAATAAGAAGAATCAATGTATTTAAAGCTAAGTTTCAATTACTTGAAATGTGAAGATTGTGTAAGTTTGTATGAAAATGTATGCATAGGAATACAGTTAATAAATTTTTTTAAAATAAAGGATGTCAGCAATATATTTAATAGAATGCTCAGGAAGAAGCAAAAGATGATATTTATACCTCATAAGGCGCCTGAAAAGCTAAGGAAAACAAAATGTGGTGTTTTAAACATTCTTTATTATTTAATGGAATTTTTAGTTTTTAAGCTGTTATATCTAAAACTGGAAAACAATCTCCAAGTTGCATAGTTTTTTCAAACAAAAATATTAAAAAATGTTCAATTTATTAAAAAAGAGCACACGCATATGAAATTTTTTCCAAGTTTTTTATATACATACAGTTAAGCAGTTTATAGAGAACATTAAAATTGACTGGGAATGAGAGAGAAAAACAAAATATTTTAATGTTAACATTCCTCTGTAAAATTTAACATTTTTCCTTAAGTCGAATATAACTTTGGAATCTAACTTCAGAAACATATTTAAGTCAATCATGTATGCATTTTTTTAAGAAATTCCATATAAATTTCAAACGTTTGCTTCGCTTTGTAATAAGACAGTGCAAACAAAAGTTTTTTAATTTAGAAATGTGGTATTTACCCAGCAAAAAAAAAGTAGCAAAAGAAGAGAAAAAGAAGCAGTGATTTGGATCGGAAACAATGATTTTTACATAGGGGTGTCATAGGGTGGAAGTTTTCTTTTATGATCGTTTTTCATTGCATCTAAAGCCCTTCTTATGGTTTAGTGAAAAATTAAATATTTTGTTCTTCCCAAATAAATTTTGAATTTGTAATTTAGATTTCTACAGGACATCAGTAATCGAGCCTTAGCCTCAGTTTCACAATCTCCCGTTAGCTTCTACCTGGGAATTTAACTGACACATTTGTTGTTGTTTCCTATACAAAGTTTGAGTTTTACTGTTCGTTAAATTTTAGCGGGAAATTCAGCAATCGGGCCTTATTAATCTCTATTCGAAATGCTTGCAACTTTTACTACAATAAATTTTTTACTTTTTGTAGCGTCATAGATTTGAAAAGTGTTTAATTTCATTAAAAATCACATTTTTATAAGTTGTGCAAAAGAACTTCCTTAGAAGAGAAAAATCAGAACTAAACGATACTTTAGAATCAATGAAATTTTAATTTATTTTTGCTGGGTAATTGCTATAAAAATATCAGGATTTATTTGTCTGTTATACGAAATTTACTACCAATAGACGAGAATAGATTAGTATTCAATTTAATTTTTTAATAAAAATCTATGAATTTCAAATCGATGGTTTTTGATTTTTCAATCCTGAATATTTTGTTTAATTTTTGATTTTATAAAGATAACCCTAATTTAACTAAAGCAACTAAATTTCAAAAAAAAAAAAATAGGAGTATTTCTTGGTCACTTTTTTTGTTTCAATTTGTAAACCAATCCATCGAAATTCAAATCAATTGATTTTCATAACATGTAATAAAATTTACAAAAATAAAAAAATTATAAAAATATTAGCCAATCGAATTCTGTCGTTTACAAAAACTCTCTTCGTATAAAATAATACAATGTTTTTAGTTGTAAAAGCCAATATTCAATTGTCTAATTTAATATTTATATTCCACATTAAAATTATAAATTTGTACAGAATTTTATTTTAAGAAAAATTTAATTTATAGATTTTTCCAGTATCGAACCTGGGCATTTATAATTCACACTATTGTCTATTGCACCACAACTTATTTTAATTTTCTTTGATATAATTATTATTTTAACATTTAAATGTTTTATTTTTATTATTTATTTATTTGTGAGATTTGCATTATTATATTTTTTGTTTTAATGTTTTCCATTTCCGGGACTTAAGCTCAGGAATTCGTTGTACTAGGCTACCTCTCTACCCACTACACCACAAACACTTCTTAATTTTAAATTTAAATAATTTGTTAGGAAAACAAATACACTATAAGATCGTTTACCAATATCAATCATTAGTGGCATCTATAATCAATACAATCCACAATTCGTTTGGTTTTCCTGAAGCCCTAATTTCCACAATACAAACAAAAAATGTTTTAATCAAATTCGTCAGAAAAACCTTAAAATTTTTTTTCTATCGATGGGTCAAAAAACCAAAAAAAAAAAAATTTTGCTTTGGGGAGGTAATTTTACTATAAAATTTTGCTTTATGAGGCCGCTGTTCAAACAGTGTCCATTAAAGCGAGGTATCCGCTAATGCCAATGTCCTCTAATTGGTGGGAATCATTGAATTTAGATATTTTTAAACATAATCGCGAGATTTTTCTTATAAAATTGTTTAGCCATTTTCCACCCACAAATTTAGCCATTTTTTCATAACAAAGCCCTGTATTTGCGATAAGAAATTTAATTTTCAACAATTCAAATCACCAATAGAACAATTCATATCACCAATAGAAATATTTTTAATGTGAGGTTATTTTTTATGTTGGCCTGTGTAAAAATGGTCTATATTTTTGGCAAGATTCCCAGAGAAATTTGGGGATTTAAAAACGGATGTAAAGTTAACTTAAGCAATTGATTAGTCATTTTCATTTGACAACACTGCGTATGAGTAATATTTTAAAAACAAAAAATAACAATCATACGCAACATTGGAATACTAGTCTTTTGGTATTTATTTTTAAATGTTGATAAAACAACTGACACATCCGTAAGAAATGATTTTATCATTTATTTTAAATTATTTCCCTTTTTGTTTATTTTTAATCTACAATACAAAATGTATGTATGCATAGCTATAGACACTTTTTGTGCGAATGTGTTTGTTAATGTATGTGTGTTTATGAAGTTCTTGTAATTTGAATTGAAAAATTTTGTATGTATACAATGAATTTAAATAAAAAAAAACAAATTGAAATTTTTTAATATATAAACCACAAATTTCCTTTGTGAGTAAATTTTTATTAAATTTCAAACAAATGAAAAAAATAAATTAAACTGAAAAAATCGGTAAATGATAGTAAATTATTTTCAACAAATAATTTACTATATTTCTTTGATACATAAATGTTTGTTCATTTATTTTTGAATGGAACGGAAAATTTTTTTATTAAACTACAAAAAGTAAACTACATAATATTCTGAGTGTATGAATACCAAATTTAACTTAAAAATGCAAGATTTTTGGCAAATTTTAGGTGTTTATTGTGAAACATGGTACAGTTTAAACTAATTTAAAGTATACGCCATCAATAAGGCCTTTTCCCATCTTTCTAGCTAGGAATCCGTGCTAGAAGAACTTCTCATTTTTCGGATATCCTGTTCTGAATAGTTTTTGACCGGTCTTGATACATATAGCCGAGCGTTGCATGATGCAATATTACGGCTTCATGTATGTTCGCATATTGCGGACGTTTTTCGGCCAAGTTATGTTCCGTGCAGGTTCCGCAGTTTTACATTCTGCCTTTGATTTTTCTGATTGACCGGGCTTCACTTACAATTTCTTGCACTTCGGGTTGTCGTAATGGATCTATTTTTCATCGCCAGTAATAACTCGTTGCAAAAATTACTTTTTTATGGCGTTCAAGCAGCATTTCGTACATGCAATATAGTATTTAAACTTCTCTGGGCTTCAGCTTGTTAGGTACTTAATATCCTTGTTTTTGGAGAAATCATGCTGCTTGCAAACATTTTGAAATTGCTGCTTGAGTGACGTCCAATAATTTTGAAAATTCTTTAAGTTTGACAACAATCTTAATCGAGTAATGTCTTCAATTCATCAACTTCAAACTTTTTTAGCCGACTTGGGCGGTCTTTGTCTTCTTTTAGTCGGCATAAAATTTCGCATTTTCAAAATGCAATATAAAGTATTAAAGACACAAACCAAATGCAAAAGATACGCCATCTGTTGGGAGTCCCATATTTTTAAGCTATACACCCAATATAAAAATTTGTATATAACTAAAATTGTTACTGTTTTTTACATTTGATTTTTTCGGTATTTAAATAAAAACAGAAAGAAATTTTTTTTGTCGATTACAAAAAGGTAGTAATTACGGTATTATAAATTAAAGATACAATAACATTTTATAATTTTTACTTTCAAACTAAAAATAATTACAAATATAAACTAAATACAAATTGTCAAAAAACAACGATTTTTTTAAATAACTAACAAAAATCAGCAGATTACTGCAAAGCAACTGTCTATTTTAATTTTAAATAAAACTGCTTAAAACTACTTTTCGTTAGTTGTTTTTTTTTTAAATAACTCTGATAGCAGTTGTTTTGTATTTTTCACAGAAAAACAAATGTAATAACAGTTAAAAACAACGACTACTGATTACTACACAAACAACTGTCGAACTGTTTGGAGTGTAGATTTTCTATCAAAACAATAATAAAATAAAACTTAAAAGCAATAAGTGTATAAAAAGAAGGTACTACAAACAGCAAAAGTATTTTTTTTTCATTTCTGCACCCAACCACTGTGCATTTTGAGGAACCTCATCAGCTATTATCATCATCATTATACTGAACGTCAACAACTTTTTTACATTATATGTTTCTTTATGACAAAAAAAAAAAACTGCAGCCAACAATCACTAAAATAACATGAAAATCATCTACTATAATATTATATAATTTTCTACATCGTTGAAGGTTTCATCATTTTCCAGGCCATCACTAAAAAACAATCGTTATATTTGTTTGTAAAAGGACGAGATTGTCTTTTTCCAAAAGGAGTATTTTTTCACAAAAGACGCCTTGTCTTGTTGTGGTTGTTATAGTTATGTATGTATGTATATCCGTGTACCATAAATGTGTTTATGTTATAAATATTTGTGTAAATTTTATATTTTCTAAGAAAATGCTATAGCTTGGCCGTCACTTAGTCTACTACTCAAAGTATGAAAATTGTTGCTTTCCAGCAGCAGCAACTAACTATACTAACATCCGTTGCTTCGTACGTTTGTTATGTTGTCCATCCTTTCCTTTTTTTTTTTTGCTCTAGTCGTCTATCTGTGTTTATCCTGTTTTCAGTTGTGTGTGTTGCAATAATTTGATTTAGTTTCTATTTAAGACACAAGTCAAAATTACAAGAAAAAAAAAGCACACACAAAACTTTATGTACTCCTTTTGTGGTTTTTAGTTTTATTTTACTGTCTTAAGTTTCCTTTTTTACTCATCTTCTTTGTACATCCTTTTCAAGGATAATCACAGAGTAACTGCAAGAGATAAGCAGAAGTTTTTAATATGATGTGCTGGCAAAGCAGTTTTTAGTTTATTTTTTTGTTGTTTGCTTTATAAACGACTTTACAGGCCAAAATAAGCAATCGTGTTAAGTTTCTTTCTCTTGTTGTTCTAATTTTTTGGATAAACAATTCTTAAGTCCAAAAAATATAATTTAAATTAATGACATTTCCGCCGCAAAGTGATTGTTTTGGAGGAAATAAAGTGAAAGATAAATATTGGTCAAAAACATAAGTTTTTTCTATCTTTTAATCATAAACAAATTAAGTTTATTCTTAAATTCGTTTAAACATTTTATTTTAAGATGTAGGGTAGTATTTTCACTCTATTTAAGGATATATTAAGTTGTTCAAATCGATAATTTGTGCAGCTACTGATTATCTTTCATTCCTCCAAATTGTACAGTTCTAATTCATACGTGGTTGGAATACAATTTTTTTTTGTGTTTTTGGTTAAAAAAAAATCAGTTTTAGAATATTTGTGAAGGAAAGAATTAAAACATTTTATCAAAACATTTAATTAATTTGATTCTATTTCCGATTCCATTTCTAGAATTCTGGAGAGTTGCCGGAATAGTGAAATCGTGATTGCTTCGCCATTCGAGTTAGACAACTTCCGTTGGCACTTACGTTAAGCTTTTCGCAGCGCACAATCATCTGGCGCAATTAGTGAATGAACCGTGTGGTGAAGGCCAGTTTCAGAATACCCTTGACCTTTCTCTTACGTCACACATTGCCAAGTATGAAGTGAAGACATTTGCATCTCTCAATAACTAAGATCATTTCCGCATTCTTTTCATTTTATGAACTTCGTACCGTTTCACGAACAGCCACGAAACGATCAGTTTTTATTTTTTACAGACTTTTAATTGGAAACGCCGCCGCGAAAATGATTGAAAGTGTGATTTTGCTTGGATTGAAGTATTTTATTCCTGTTAAGTATATTTCGACTAAACCAAGAAATAAGATTAAGCGTTTGGCAATTGGGGTGGAAACAAAAACTTTTCTGAAACGGAAACAGGTGAGGTCTAACTGTGCCAGGGTACTTAGACGCGAGAAGTTTCTTTAGGCACAGCGTGCCAATGTTCCTTCTGCTCCTCGGGGGTAGCAATACCTTCTGGATATTCATTAAAACAACAAAAGAAAATGCTTATTCCCCTGCCGCAACCCTTATAAGAGATGATTAGGTTGATAAAGCCAACCTTCTGGATAAATTATTGGCAAGAAATTCGTTCTCGCCGGAAAGCAATCAACCACTGCCCGAGCCAGAGATAATGTTCCATACTATGCCCAAGATATACTTTCGAGCCCGTGCCGTTAAAAGGGTTCTTGCGAATCTAAACGTAAACAAGTCAGCGGGCCCAGATGGCATACCAGTAGTGGTCTTCTTCGACACTATCGCATCCATTTGCCACCTTATTTGTAACATCATATCATATGGGTATATTTCCATCTTATTGGAAGATTGCCAATGTTCAGCCAATCTTGAAAAAGGGTGCGGCGTGTAACCCTGACAATAACCGCCCAACTCCAATATGTTCTGCGCTCACGAACGTAATGGAGAGCATGGTTAACTACCATCTTGTAAATTATATAGAATCCAACTCACTGCTTAACGATCGACACTATGGCTTTGTAGAAATCGGTCTACGGGAGACCTGATGGCGTCCCTTTCAGAGCGTTGGAGTCGGTCCATTCACCGACTTAGTTGAAATAAAGTGCTTGCTCCAGATATTTCCAAGGCATTCGATCATGCGTGGTATAAGGAACTCGTGTCAAAGCTTATCTATTCTTTCGCAGATTATTGCAGCATTTGTCATTGGCAAAATATAATAGAATACAACTCCCATATAAGAGAACGGGCTTCAAAGTCTAATTTGCAGCTTCTTAACCGTATTCAGAGAAGGGCGTCGGTGCTTATCAATGCCAGTGGGGAAACCAGCTCAATTGACTCATTGGAGCATCGTCGGAACGTGGGTTAACACAACCCACCCACTGTTTTATCGATATTATCATGGAAGGTATTCTGCCGAGATACCAGGACCCGGATTTTGGTTCGGAATTCTCGCTTATCTAACATAGAACATCCGTTTGTTATCGATTGGCCAATGGATCGTACAACGCATTATAGGGAAAATTCGTTCTTTAGGCGTACTATTCGTGTGTGGAATAGACTTCTCGCAAAGGTTTTTCCCGTCACTTACAACTTTGTGAAATTTAAATCAAATATCCACAGACACTACTCCCTCTTTCATCTAACCTATCACCTGAGTGTCACTTCGAAGTAAAAAAAATTACTTTTTCATTTCGAGTATTAAAAAAATCCTCACTATGATGTCTTGATATTAACTAAAATGTATTTTCTTAATAAATTTTTAAAACTTGTAAAAAATAAATAAATGTTTGTAAACGGTGGTTGGCCATGTGGCACAAACTCCTGACCATCATGTGGGGTAGTATCACCAGCAAAAAATTGGTAAAATAAACGAAAATTTATATATTTTATAAAAGTTTTTTTGTATTTTTATGCATGCATTATTATGAGAGTAATAGACGAATATGTAATATTAATTTTTTACAAAGTTATATATTTTAAACAAGGCATCCGTTGTTAATAATGTTCATCTATATTACTACCCAGCAAAAACAGGTTTTCAAATACTTGCCAGCCTATTTACTAACTTAAATACCTTTGTTTGCGATGTCTCAAAAGTAATGGGTAGTCAATATATTCTCACTTATAAAAAAAAGACACAAAGTCATTACCCTCTCGCTTACAAACAGCCAAAAAATAAGGAGTAGCCATTGTTTTTTGGACATTGTGAACGAAAGTAATTAAGCGAGTAAATTGGCTGGTAGCCCAGCAAAACTTTGGTAATGGGTGCGTTATTCTCATGCGTTACCTTGTAATGATAGCTCGTTACCTTTTTTCATTATTTGCAAGCATAAAGTAATAAGTTACTCATTATTGATTACGTAATATATGATTTATAAATGTAAAGTTATAATTGAAATATTTTTGAAAATCTATTTTTAGATACATTACTTTGTGTTTTTTTGTAAGCAAAAGGGTAATGTATGTTTGTTTTGACAACACTAACGAACAAATGAAGCGCAACAATTCATTTAAGTTTAAAGCGTCGATAGCTCAGTGGGTAGATTTCCCTGGTTCGATTCCCATCTTGACCACATTATTTTTAATTACAAATAATTTAAATAAAATATTTGTAATAATTTGTTTTAATAAAAATTCCTCCTTTTTAAAAATCTATTTTTAGACACATTACTTTTTCATTCTCGTAACCATATAAGTAACCCCTTACATAATCACCTCTAAAGTAATGGGTATATACATACATTAATTTGAGGCTCATCGCCTATAAAATTCATCAATGAATTAAGGTGTAAAGTAATCCATCGGCCCCTATGGCTATACATTACTTTACCCATTATTTGGTAATGTGTGGTTTTGCTGGGAAGTAGCTTATACCATGTTTTTGTTAAGTATTTAATGGAAATATAGTTTAAAAAAAACAGTCCCAGCAAAAACAGACATTAAGAAAGTTAGGAGCACATAAAAGGTTTCTCTAGTTACCAGGCTATTTACACGCTTAATCACTTTTGTTGTATAGTTATTTAAAACAAATTAATCAATAAATATTAAAAAAATACAAATTCAGTACTTATTTCAGTACTACTAGTAAATCATTATTTTGCATGTACATACATATAAGTACGTCTACCATCCATTATCAGTAGGTTATTAATTTGTATTTTAGGGTAATGCAAAAGGTAATGACCTATCATTACATGGTAATCTACACAGTAATGACCTGTCATTCCCATGTTTTTGCTGGGGTTATATTTATAGCATGCCAAATGTGCAAAATTAACTCGGTTTTAAAGTTCTTTGAAATTTATAAAAAAGGAAAGAGAAAACTTTAATATAATTCATACTTAAAAAAAAATAAATTAAAGTTTTTTATTTTAAATTGTTGGTTTAGTAACAACAGCACTTTTTAAAAAATAACGAATGCTACGACTTCTACACTCAGAAAAGTTTATTGGTAAAAACCACTTTAAAACAAAACAAAAACAGTTATACAAAAGGTTTATTTAGTTAGAAAGGCAACAAATGTATTTTAACTTAAAATTAACTAACAAATATTAACTTTAAAAATTCCGAGAAAAAACTGACAAATATTAGTAAAAACTTTAATTTTTACAAGGGACTAAAACACTGAAAAAAATGTGTTCGGGTTCGGGTTAATCGAAATAAAAAGTTTAGGTTCACCATATATGGTGGAGGGTATAAAAATAATTTATCATAAAATGTAAAAAAGAAAAAAATCTGGTAAAAATGGATCAGAGACCAATCGAAAGGAAAGCCAACGAAGTTTATAGACATGATGCTGTTACTCGTACAAACCAATACAATATAGAATTCAATGAGACATATAGTATCGAAATAGATGCAACAAAGCGATAGAATGTCATATCACTAAATCAACATTTTTTCGTCTCTATATAACGAACAAATTTTACGAGAAAATTATTTATTTTTGATACGATTTTGACACATTTTGCTTACTGGAGTTTTATTAATAGGAATTTATTTATTTTTCAAAGAAAATTTCAATTAATTTTTTAAATAATATATTTTTCAATATTTTATATTTCTTCTTTTTAATTTTTTCTTTGCTCTCTCGACACTTACTGGCGTTTCCGTTTTATGTTGCTCCCAAAATAGTTAAATGTTTTTTGCTGGGATATTTTTCACATATTTTAATTTCATTTTTAACTAAGTTGTCAATCGAAGCGGTGACATTTACATTTCTTACGCCATGAATAGCAAGAATATATTTTTTATATTTTTAAACCCAAACCAGGTTAAATTTTTGAGTTCTACGGATTCAAAGTTTTTATAAACAACGAACCTGAATCCGTTTGGGTTCGGGTTCGGTTTCAGTCCCTGATTTTAACAATTATATTTTTTCAATATTTTAATAAAAACTTATTTTTCCTTTTGATTATAACAACTACTGAATACTACACTAACAACTGTCATGTAGTAATCAGTAGTATCAAGAGCCAGTTTATGTAGGTAACTCCTTACCTAGTAAGATGTTATTCCTAACTTACAGGTAAGGAGATTTTTTTTTTAATTTTCTATCTAATGTAATGCAAGAATAAGAGGTTTGATGTTTTAGGTTCTGTTAGGATATTTTCTCAACGAAAGTTTGCTATAGAAAAACAACTGCAATTACAGTTAAAAACAACAACTACTTATTAATACACAAACAAC
Organism: Eustalomyia histrio; assembly: GCA_949748255.1. NCBI lineage: Eukaryota > Metazoa > Arthropoda > Insecta > Diptera > Anthomyiidae > Eustalomyia > Eustalomyia histrio. The sequence continues at coordinate 200,928,437 of OX456523.1, read as the reverse complement.
TGTCATGTAGTAATTAGTAGATTCAAGAACATGTCTATGGAGGCAACTTTTTATCTAGTAAATGTTACTCTTAATTTAGAGGAAGGGAGCTTGATTTTGTATTGAATTAATATTGACAGCAATGTAAACCAAATGGCAGCCCTGCCTTACTGACATCCACTTGACATGTACTGATTTATTATATTGTTGATGTTTTCGCACGCATTATTTTCCCTTAAGCAAATTCATAAAATTTTCCTCAACATTAATTTAATATAAAATAGAGGTAGTATTATGCGGGCTTGATTGTTTATATAACCTGGCAACCCTGTTTTGGTCTTCTTATAAAATAAATATCGATTTCGGGTTAAAACTAAAAAAAAAAATCAAATATACTAAAACATAAAATTTCTAAAAAAAACGTTTATTTTCATTGTTTTGTTTTCAAGACATTTGTTGGAAATTGAAAATTGAAAAATTTTCAACATTTATGCTCTGAACGTGACTAGAAATATGATGTTGTTCTTAACGCTCTAAAACTACGAAAAACATCAACTTGTTTACACAAAAGTATATGAATTTTTGTGACCTCTTTGCACCCACCATTCCTTGGAATAAACTGCAATTTTGAATGGATATGACATTTGCTCATACTAAGAATATATATTTATATATATTGTATGTATAAAAAAATTGATACGAAACTTTTTAAAAAAGTGTCAAATACAATATACAAAATGTAATACTACATTCGACCGGAAGTAAGACAGAACATACATAAGTATTACATAAAAACAGAATACAAGAGAATACTGAAAATTTTTATTATTTAAAAATATATATTTTTATATTCTTAAAAAAAAAATCAAAAACAAAATCCTATTTTCATAAAACCTACATACACTCACACACACACACACAGTACTATTTAAATAGCCCATTATACTGAAGATGTATATGAGTTTATAAAGAATGTAATTTATAATTTAAATCCTTCAAAACGGATTTTATTTTATTAGAATTTTTTAAAATTTTCTGCAATAATTTTTATAAAAATATTTTTTTTTATATTTTATATATAATATTTGAATTAAAATCCCGAGTAAAAAAATTTATCTGGCGCAATATTTAATCATAACCATTTTGATATTCCTTAATATCTGCTGCAATATCTAGCTGATCTTACTTGATCCGAAAAATGGCAGATTATATTAGATTCATCAAAATTTCTGGGGATTTAAAAGGAACTAAATTGATCATAAAATCGTAGATGAAATTAGATCCAGCAATATATTTGGGGATTAGGTGGATCTAAATTGATCCAAATTGATGCAAAAAATGGCAGATCAAATTGTGCCAGATTAGATCCAACAATATATTGTATGGAATCTAGTTTATAAAGCGTGTTTTGTTTAGAGTGTCACAACTTTGAGTTGGAATTATTGCTTTTTTTTAACAGCCCATTTAACAGCTGATAGTTGCTTTTTGTTAAGTTTGCTTTGAAATTTTATTATGAATCTACTTACACCAGAGCATCGCGTGCAAATTGTTGAAATTTTTAATCAAAATAATTGTGCACTTCTTCCATTTTATGGAAGAAGAACAATAGATCGTTTTCGGACCACATTTACTGTTACTTTGTTAATAAGCTGTAGCCGCTGTACAGGAAAGCATTAAAGATGATCCAAATCAATCAATTCGTCGCCGTTCTCAGCAACTGGGGTTGTGTGCTTCCACTTTATGGCAGATTTTACGTAATTTAGGATAATTAAAAAAATATCATGTAATTTATAATAATATATAGTTATGCATACCGACATACATATATATGATAATATATTATTGGTTTTAGCCCCATATATAAAATTTTTTACTCGGAATCTTATTTTTTGCGAACATTTTTAAATTAAGTATAGCGTGATCCATTTTGAGATTCCCTACTTTTTCAAAGAAAAAAACACAGAAAATTTAAATTTAATGGGCAATGTTTATTATCATTTGAAAGAACATTCTTTGGCATTTATTTTTTGAAGATTATGTCTATCAAATGTTGGCCGTTGCTACGTCGCAGAAGGTCCATCCGTTGAGTCCGATTTTCGATAACTCGTTCGAGCATTTCGACTGGTAACTGGCGAATGATTAATGCCGTCTTGTTGAAACCAAATGTCGCCTAGATCACGAGCTTCAATTTCTGGCATCAAATAGTCGGTTATCATGGCACGATAACGGTCGCCATTGACGGTTACGTTCGCACCGGCATAATTTTTAAAGAAATATGGACCGATGATTCCACCGGACCACAAACCACACATAACCGTTGTTTTTTCTGGATAAAGTGGCAGTTCTTAAATCTCTTCAGGTTACTCTTAGTCCCAAATGCGGCAATTTCGTTTATTTACATACCCATTGAGCCATAAATGGGCCTCATCGCCTCGAGAACGTCGGATCTTATTGGAACTCTTCAAGAGCCCATAGAGCGAAGCGATGTCGCTTGGGAAGGTCGAGCGGCTTTAGTTGTTGCACAAGCTGTATTTTGTACGCTTTCAATTTAAGATCTCCATACGTCAGTCAGAGTTGCTGCGAACGGCGCCGAATCGACTCTCCACGGTCTTCGTGTACACTCTCAGCTACGGCTTCACAGCGTGCTGGACCTGGTCTATTCGGTCGAATATTATCCAATAATTAATGCTGGGTCTCAAAATGGGTGATGGTGTTGCGAATAGTACGCTCAGTAGGCGGATTATGTTGACAATAAGTTGATTTTCGTTAATTTTCGTAATAAAGTTGAACGATTTGTAAAAGTTGTTCAGGCGTAAGTCTTTCCATTATGAAATGCCAAACAATACTAAACAAAAATAACATGACAGCATGACACGACTCACAAGTGATCTGTCGAAAAAAGGCTATTGAAAAAAGTATCTCTACTTGAATCACCCTTTATAAATCTTATTAAAGTAAACACGAATCTAGTTAAAATATACATTTTCTTATATAAATTATTATTACTATTATTTTAAATATTGTTTCCGTATATTTTAAATAGGTAGATATATACGAGTATTTGAATTAAAAAGAAAACAAATTTATTTTAATATCAACACTGTTTCTATTTAATTTAATATTGTTGCTGCTTGATTTAGTCTTGAGACTACAATCTCTCCAATTTCATTTAAAAAGTATTCACTCTTTAAAGGTTTATTGAAAGCCAAGTCAATAAAATTTGAAATCCATTTTCTGTTTTTTATTTCATTTTCAACTTTTTCTTCTTCCAGTACACAGAGAGAATAGATTCATGCTAAGAACTGAATTTGTTGTCAAATGGTTGTGGTGATCTAATTTTTCGTTTGTAACAAGAAAGAAAAACAAAAATCAGTTGTCAGTGTGACAATAAAAAATGGTTTGTCATGACCAAAAAATTCGGTGGCTGCAACCAAATCATCCAATTTTCAAAAACAATCTGTTTTCTGGGTGTAGAATTTTCTACGCAGCATTATTTCTTTCTTTCGGTATGTTGCATTAATTTTTCAAACATTTAAACTATTCTTTTATTGACATGTAGTAGATGCATGTAGAACGAGCATGAACATAAACATATTGTTAAAGTATGTATCAACTTGAAATAGAAATTGTGAAAATACAATAACCACTTTTAGTTTAACTTGATGTTGTATGTAGTTTTCTGCAATGCCACTTTAATAAGAAAATGAGAAAAATATTTCCAAACAAAATAATGGCAACAATTGCCAAGTAATAAGTCAAATAATATACAAAAATGCACTCATTTCACAAGAAAAGTAGATTTTTTTTTTAAATAAATAAGTTTGTTTTGATTTTTATAGAAAAAAAATAAAAACAAAAAATAGAAATTGAAAAGAAAATTACATTTGTTGAGTAATGCAATTCTATTGACCACAATAGGATTTAAGGATTTTCAATGATGCCATGCTGAAGTTAAACTGAAAAAACATTTTAAAATTACATTAATAATTATTTAAATCAATCATAATACTAGAGTATCCAATCGATTAATCGTTATTCGATTAATTTAATAATTTTGGTCAAAGAAGTGTTCGCTAAACTCAAAACGCAAAAATGTTAATTTAAAATTGGTAAGAAATTACAAAAATTTTAAGATTTTTAAAAATTGATGTAAAACGTAACCATTGTAACAATAAACTTGTCGAAAATCCTAACCAGCGGGCCACTTAGAGAGTAAACCTAACTTGAGTGCGCTAAATTCAGTGGTGTTGGCCATTTTCTGGAGTCCTTGGTACTATAAATTTCAAATTCAAATATCTTTTTTAAGAACTTACTTGAATAAAGTTTACCCGCTGCGTGCTCCGCTTGTTAGAAAAAAGGAAGCGATTCGAGGACAGTAAATTATATTGGTAAAATTATCTTAAATTTGCAATGTCGTATAGTTGAAATAACTGTTAATTTTAAATGCAATTGCATTGTACATATTTTTAACTGCAACTGGCGACATAACTCTTTTATAGTCAATTGTATATCAGAACTAGTCAATTGCATTTCAGAATAGTCAATTGTATTTCAGAAATAGTGAATTGTAGTTCAGATATTGTTAATTGTATTTCTGAAATAGTGAATTGTAGTTCAGAAATTGTCAATTGTTTTTCAAAATAGTCAATTGTATTTCTGAAATAGTCAATTGTATTTCAGAAGAGTCAATTGTATTTCAGATATATTCAATTGTATATCAGAACTAGTCAATTGCATTTCAGAATAGTCAATTGTATTTCAGAAATAGTGAATTGTAGTTCAGATATTGTTAATTGTATTTCAGAAATAGTGAATTGTAGTTCAGAAATTGTCAATTGTTTTTCAAAATAGTTAATTGTATTTCTGAAATATTCAATTGTATTCCAGAAATTGTCAATTGTATTTCAGAAATAGTTAATTGTATTTCAGAAATTGTCAATTGTATTTCAGAAATAAAAAAACAATACACTCTACGTTTTGGAGTTGTTACATTTAGTTTCGGTTTTGTCTTGTATTTTAATAATTTTTGTATTTTCAAATGCTTTGTATTTCAACAAAAAATCATAGGTTTATATGATTAAAAATCTTTTTAAAACACTACGTACATTTTAGGGAAGCCGAATATAAAATGTCAATATCCCAGAATTTTAAAACATCACTCCAGATTAGAATCCCTAATACGTTTTACAGAGTGAATCGAAACTCAAATATTCAGTATGACAATGTTAGCGTTTGGGTACAGTAAAAGATATTTGAGGAATGAAACAAATGTGTAATATAACATAGTATACGTTCTTACAATGTAGGGTGTACTATTTTTTTAAATACAATTGACTATTTCTGAAATCAGGCGCGGATCCAGCTCAAGCTTTTTTGGGGGGGGGGGGGGGTAACTTTTTTGATTTTTTTATACTCTGCACTATATATGGTATAGATATATATATTAGTTTTTCATTCCGTTTGTAACATGTCGAAAGATAGGTCTAAGACCCCATAAAGTATATATGTTTTTTCGTGATTGTTATGCGATTTATGTCTGTCCGTCTTTCAAAAACAATTTTTATTTAATAAATTTTTGGAATTGAATTATTGGATTTTGGTTTGTTATTATGTACAAATTCTCCTTGTGGAAAAATATTTCTTGGGCGATCAGATGCCATTTTGAGTGTAAAATTAATGGCCAAGTAGTAGTCAGAAGGAGCAATGTCGGGAGAATATGGCGGGTGGGGTAGATCTTGACCGATATTGCATAACATTGGAATGCCTTTCTTAATACTCCCCGTTGCCCCGTGAGCAGCTCGTAGTATATCATGCTTCGCTGGTCACACCAAATACAAAGCATAAGTTTCATGACATGAATATTCCGCTTTGCGAAGGCTGTTGATGGCTGTCCGGGAAAAACCCATCACTTTTTACTCTTGGGGTTATCGTAATGAATAAATTTTTAATCGCCAGTCACGATGCGATTGAAAAAAGCTCTTCCTTTTTTGGAGTTTAAAGAACTGTTCACAAACGAAAAATAGCGACATCACGCGGCTTCAACTCACATAGTACCCAGTTTCCTTGCTTTTTAATCAATTCTATGGCTTTTAGGCGTTTGCTGACAGTCGACTGCCTTCATACAAAGCTAAAAAAGAAATACTTCAAAAATTGAATAGTTTTCGCCAAATTAAAGAACAAAATTTGACAGGACCTGCCACTGTTCACAGGCAATTTTGCTATCTGGATTGGACTTAAAGCCTGTTGATAGTGTTTTATCGTTGTGAGACATTTTACCGAAAGAAAATCCATTAATAATTATGGAGTTTTACACTCTGCATTGTGGATTTTGTTTCCTTCTCTTTTTCACTTATGAACAAAGTTTTTGCCTCATACCACCTCTATTTTAATACACTCTATTCTGCAGCGTAGATTACTCCAGCATTGTGAAGAAAGTCTAAAGATTAAATTTGTAAGTAAAAAGAAATGAGAACAAAATTCTCTATGCGGTTTTTGGTTCTCCAGTATTTTGAGTCTGGCTGAATTTCTTATTTTTAAAATTTAGATTTTTACATAAAAAAAATTATGAATTATTTAGTCTTTGTTTAAATTTTATTAAGTTTTTTTTTATTAAGTTTTTAAGGAATTATTGGTGAGTTCAACCTATGAAAACAAAATATGAGCTAGAACTTTTTTCGGTACACTGTTTCTAAAGACACATTTATACGCGAGAAAAAAACTGCAAGAGATAGAGAAAAAAACACCCCACACTCAAAAAAAAAAAAGACATGAACTAAAATGTAATCAAAAATTTCCTTCAAAATAAATTGTCCTCAATTTAAGTAAACTTTTATTATAACTTAGAAAAATTATCTTAAAAAGAATAAAAATTCCTAAGTTTGAGGAAAAAACGAGATAGTTTATATACTCAGAAATAGTTCATATTTTTCCAAAGTAATATTTCTTGACTTTAGGAAAAAAACAAGTCATTTAAATAAAAAATTTTTAATTTTAAGAAAAAGCATCTTAGTTTTAAGAAATTTGCATACTCAAATGTAATAAAATTAAGTTTAGTTCAAAAAAAAAAATTTGGATATAATTTACTTCTATTTAGTTCAAAAAATGTGTCTAACTTAAATCGAGAAAATACTTAAAATTAACTAAATTTTGGAAAGCCATTTCCAAATTCAGTTTTTAAGTATACCACTTTCTAATTTTCAAAAATTCTTTTCTAAAAATTAAACAAAAAGTAATACATTTTTTCCTATGTAATAATAAAAATTTACTTGATTTTAGAAGCTAATGAACTATTTCTAAGGAAAATTTTCATGCAACTTAGTTCAGATAAATTTTAAAAAATTTAATAAAATATAATTTTTTTCAAGTAAAAGTTTTCTAATTTAAAAAAATAAAATTTTGTATAGGATTTTTTTTTAGGAAAACGTTTAAATTATTTTCAATATTCTATTCCAAAAAAAAAAACAATAAATTAAAAACCAACTAGTTAGCTTTCCTAATTTCCAAGAAAATATATTATTAATGGAAACAAATTAAAGAAACCATTTAAAAAAAATTATCGTAAATGATTGTGATTTTTGGTGTGTGATTCAAAAATGGCTCACATGCCCATCTCTAATCTTAAGAGTCTTTAATATTGAACTTAAAGTAGCTTAAAATATTTTTTTTAAATTTTGTTAGCAAAGGGTAAAAAATTTCGAATTTGCACTTTTATGTAAAAATTTTGTTTGCTGACTACAATACAAAATATCGCAGGCATATTAAATACATTACGGCATAATAGCTTTCCTAGGATCGACGTAGGGTTTATTAAACTTTATTTTTATCGACCTATTTTTTCACTTAATAAAAAATGTTTAAATTTGTATATGTCAAATAAAGTTTAAGCTAAAAATGCCATAAAATAAACTTATGTCATTTTTCCATTTTCCAATAATAACAAGAAATGTAATTGTGATATTTTGCATTTTTGCAACAATTTCTTTAAATTAGTTAATTTAAGAAGACAAAGGACCCCTAGTGTTCCTTAGCCATAGATGCCGTGTGTCACTTAGGGCGTCCCTTTTTGTAGTTCTCACAAGCAGAAGTGTTAATTAACTACGAAAAGTATCTAACTTTGTCAGTACATTTTTTTGCAGTACATTTTTTTAATTTGTTTACCTTTTTGCTAATGAATTTTAATTTATATTTTAAATACATGAATTTAGTATAATTGAATTTAATTTTAAGAAAAAAATGTATAGCAAAAAGCTTGTTAAGAACAGTGTCCTCACAAAGCGGAAGTCCTCTGAAAGTGGGGAAATACTTACTCAATGAGTGTAAAGTACTTAAAAATACATGATAAAATATATTACCTTTACCATAGAAGCAGGATAAGGATAATTTTCTCTTAACTTGATGTTAGAAAATATTTTCTTATTTTAGGAAGATAAGTCCTAGTTTTTAGTAAAAAATTTATCTAATGAACTTAAATAAAATACAATTTTTCTTAAAACCAAGGAAACATTTCCTAATTAGGAGGAAATTTAGTTCTCAGTAGTAAAATTTTTCTATAATTTAGAAATTTTTACCAAATTTTAAGTAAAATTTGTAAGTTAATTTTTCTTAATTCTAGTTCATTTTTTTTGGAGTACAGCTCATTATGAATGATTTTAGCTAATTAGTCGTCTTTTTTGATCTATCCTGTGCAGTTTTCTATCACTTTTAAATGTGTCTTGACAAACTAAATAATATTTTATAACAACTTTCTACTAGTCTATGAAATGTGAATTATTTAAAGAAAATATATAAAGAATTAAATAAATATTGAAAATTTGTTAATCAACTACAAAAAAAAGAAAACAAGTTAGTAAACAGTTTTTTCCAGCATATATTAAAGTCTTCAATTTGCTCTTATTTTTGACTTAATTAATTAATTGAGATAAATCCAAATGTATTATTATATCAGTTAAAAACAAAATAAGAGTGATCATTTTTATACTAAACATAACTAAGGTTTTCACCATCGACAAGATTTTAATTTCAGGTTTTTTATTACAAAAAAAAAATATATATGTAATTTATTATATAATATTAAAAGGATAACAAAACAAACAGTTTTGTGTTAATAATTACCAGGATTTTATTTAGTTTTTTGTTTCTGCTATTATTAAAATTTATTATTAAAAATATTTTATTTTTTATTAAGCCTTTGTGAAATAGAAGAATTTCAAAGTTCAAACCCTACTTTGGGCAATAAAGTTTAAAATAAATATTTGGAAAAAAGTATTGTATTTAATTCTATTAAACAATTTAATAGGAAAAACTTTTATATAAAGTTATTTGAAAAAAGAAATGAAACTAAAATTTGTGAACAAAATTTGTTAAATTTTCAGAATTGCTCTTGATTTTTCAGATAACTATACACTATAACTATAAACCTGGTTTTTGTCGTAATTCAAAATTTCAAATAATTTTTGTAAAAAGTATTTTTAAAATGTGTCTTCAGGGTGGGCCATTTAAAATGTTAAACTTGAATTGACTATAAAAAAAGTACTGATGTTTTTTTTTCTTTTTTAAAATTTCTGGTTTTATTGGAAATGTTGAACCTTGTCATTTTAGAATGAAACACAATATCATTCATATGACTACCACGACTGACTCAACGCCTAAATTGTCTCTAGATTGTTTGCGTGACATTTTTCCTTAATAGCTCCCCACAGAAAATAATCCATGTAATTCTCTTGAATTTTTGGAAATAAAAATTCGTTGAGCATGGCACGGTTACGCTCACCGTTGACGGTAACGGGGCTCCTTGCTCATTTTTGAAGAAAAATGGCCCCGTCGTGGTAGTCATATGAAAAATATTGTGTTCCATTCTTAAATGACAAAATTCAACCTTTCCAATAAAACCAGAAATTTGAAAAAATAATTAGTACTTTTTGTTATAGCCGATTCAAATTTTGAATGGCCCACCCTATATAACTGGTATTTTTATTCAAAAGAATTTATTAATTTATGGACATTTTAAAATACGTTATCCTCTTAAATAGCGTTAGGACACAAAATAATATCATAGGCTTAGATCAGATAGAAACGGGGTTACTATAAACGTATTGTTGGTGGTTGATTTTAGTTAGAATGAGATGACGAGAAGATGTTATCGTAATGTCGCTGTTTCCTCAAAAAGCAATCAACATATAGTATCGGACCAGTAAAAGAACGCCACGTACAACGATGGTCGCTGTGAAGGAAAACGTGCTCAAAATTACCATGTACGACGGTGAAGGCAAAAACGGTCATATTTATTTTAGTGTAAAGCCCGTATGACATTTGCTAGATTTTTTATTGATTTTGTTTTAACGAAATATTTTTGAATTTTTTTATGGTAAAATAATAAGTGTGAAGAGTTCAACTATAGAGAATAAATGAGTATTTGTCATATAGATGTCGGTAACGCATCGCTCCCATTTGATTTACATTGCTGTCAATATCAATCCAATACAAAATAAATGTAGTGTCATACGGGCTCAAAGATTCTTTCCTCCATAGTGTCTACTTCCCATACTAGCGACCCAATTCTATTTTGGTTTTTACTGTTAAGAGAATTAGGAACAAAAAACAAGATAATTAGAAAAATAATTTTGAAAATAAAATAGATTTTATTTTTATTTCACCATTGCAAACCACGACGCGTTTTAATTTTCAATTTGTATTGAAAAATACGGCACGTTATTGTTCTGGGCCGTCACATAGAGTAAAATTAGTTTTCTTTCTCTTCAACACAAACAATTATGCTTTTTTTTTAAATAGCTACGATGTAATGCTACGATGTTATGTATCCCAAAAAACAATACGTTCCGTTTACGTACCGTTTTCGGTTCGTCATAAACGGAATCCAACTCAATTTACGTACCGTTTTCTGGTCCGTATACGGATTTTAGGGAACATCGAAACTGATTCGAATCCGTTTAAAAACCGTCAATGACGGATATATCGGATGAAAAACGGAGTTGTCCGTCAATGGCGGACCGTTTACGGATCCGTATTCCTTCCGTTTTTCAACAAAAAACGGATTTATGTAAATGCCTAAATTTTTTAATTTTGAATAACAAATTATAGTTTTTTTCTTTAAATTTATTAATATAGATATGTAATAAAATAAAATTTAATTAAATATTCATCTCCAGCATAACTAGCATCTCTATCCATCACTGCGTTTATGGCCCATTGTATATCATGAAAAAATAAAACAAAATTTGAATTTAGGTTTAATTAGTGGCGTTTACGAAATGATGTAGCATACACCGCAAATTTGCACATTTTTTAACAAAATCTATTATGAATAGGCAGACAATATTTTTATTTGCAAAATTGCATAAATTTGCGTACATCACCGTAAAACTTCTTTTAAATTTCATAAAAATTTACCTCAAGTTAAATTTATTTTCGGTGTATCTGTTTTTCTAAACTTTAGCGCGCGACGAATTCAAAAGCAACGGAATAAAAACTAATGAAATTCGAGGTAGTCCGCATTTGACGATACAGAAACGGATGCACCAAAACGGAGTCAAAACGTACTATTTTCAAAAATTCAATTATACGGCCCGTTAATGTTCCGTTTACGTACATGCTTTGACGGATACGTATTTACGGTCCGTAAAAGTGTAGTAGAACCGGATACATGAATCCGTACGTGTCGGAGAGTCCTTAAAAATGTTTCTTGGGATGTGATCACAACTTGACGTCGATACAATATATAAAATCAGTGTTAAAACACGAAAAAAATATGCAATATTTTTTTTGCAATTTATAGAAATTTTTTTAATTTTTTTATCTTAATATATAGATAGTTTTAAGTTCAGGCGGAAAACATATTCTCTTAAGTTAGTGGACTAATACCGGGAAATGCAAAAGGAAAAAAAAATTAAATATAAAGAATAAAAATAATATAAAAACAAGTTAAGATGACCATTAAACATACAATGATGAAAAGGACATTGTTTTAAAATCCGGATAAAAAAAAACAAACCGCCAAATGCGTGATTTTCTTCTACTGATGAAGTTTCCAAACAAAATTCAAAAAGGTTAGCAAAATAATGGGAGCGACGTGATCATCGAAATATTGTAGAGAAAGCAACTTAAGACACTGCGAAAAATTTGATCGTGAAACTAGAAATAATATTTTTGAAGGGTTTTGGGGGTATTATCTGGGAAACTAAACAAGTGCTTATAAAGAGCCATGAAGAAAACTGGAGCAAATTGTACAGTTGAGAACACAATGAGACAGAACAGCTTATGTTTCACTTTGCCATACAACCAGAAATCTCTTCAGATATGTCGTTTCATGTTTCTTTTCGCTCTATCAATAAAGGTTCATATGTGAAATGGTTAGTTAAATGCCAAAAAAAACTACAAATTTCATCATTAAATGTTGAAAGATCAGAAAGAAAAAATACTTTTAAAAAATTTGTAGAAAGGATACCAATAAAATATACATTGCAGCGACTACTAAAACAAAAACAGAAATGTAAAAAGATTACTCCAAATACTGTTTAGAAAAAAAAGTTCAAACTGTTTCAATTTTTAATTTTTCCAAATCTTTTGAGGGGGAGAAGTTAGCATTGTTCAAGCCTCGAAAGGATTAGTGCGACATATGTGTTGGGTTTAAGGCCAACCAGATAAAACCTGAAGACTATAGTGCACATATTCCAAAAAAAGATGGTGCACAGCATGAGAAAAGTGAGGATAAAATTTGCCAAATGGTTACGTGAATGTTACAAAAGAAGCCTGAAAAACTGTTAAAATAAAAAAAGAGATCGTAAAAAAGTCAGTTTTTTAATTATAATGATGTAAATACAGTATTGCAATTAGGATTACTGTTGTATATTCCGGATGGTACAGTAAAATATAAGGTAAATTTTTATATTGATCTACCAGTTCGTAATAAATCATATTCAGGTCAAAGTGCACAAAAACCACTTCCATACGTCCAAATAAATGGAAGAACTTACAAGATTTAACAAATCTAATTCCACCTAAATACCATTTTTCTTATAATAATTTACAAAAGGCAAATCCAAAATAAACTTAAAAAAAATAAAAAGCACATGTTTCCTTTTTTAATATTATTAATTATTATTTTACACCTTATGTTGTAAAGGGTTTTTCAATAGGTACTTGACAACTTTGAATGTAATTTCTGAATGTACTATTTCACTGATCATCTAACTGTTACATTCCGTTTTTTCAGTAAACTCAACATTTTCATCATGTTATAGTACATGGACAAACAACGTATGCAAATTATAAAAATGTACTACCGAAATTCGGATTCGGTGATCGCAACTTTAAGAGCAAAATCATCTTCAGTGACGAAGCTCATTTTTGGCTCAATGGGTTTGTCAATAAGCAAAATATGCGTTATTGGTTTGGTGAAAATCTACAAGTGCTTCAAGAATCACCACTTCATCCACAAAAAATAACTGTTTGGTGCGGTTTGCATGCCGGCGGCGTCATTGGGCCATATTTTTTCGTCGACAATAACGATCGTTATCGCGCCATGATTACCGATTATTTTTGGCCAAAATTGGAAAACATGGACTTGGACGACATATGGTTTTAATAGGACGGTGCCACAAACCATACAGCACACGTTACAATCGATTTATTGAAGAGTAAGTTTGGTGAGTGTGTAATCTCAAGAAATGCACCAGTCAATTGGCCGCCTCGTTCGTGCGATTTAACGCCTCTAGACTTTTTTTTGGGGGCTACGTCAAAACATTGATCTATGCCAACAAGCTGACGACGTTAGAAGAACTCAGAGCCAACATTGAACGCGAAATAACGGCCGTTTCGGCCGAAATGTGTTACCAAGTCATCGAAAATTGGGTCCAACGAATCGACCGCTGCCTACGTGCCCGCGGTGGCCAAATGAACGAAGTCGAGTTTCATTCATAAAAGTTTTGATTGTATTTCAAGTCGATCATAAAGTTTTGGAAATATCTCAAATAGCTTGCGTTTTATTTTAAAAAAAGTTGACAAGTCCTTATTGGAAAACCCTATATTATTGCAGTTACTTTAAATAAAAAATGTTAAAAATTGATTCAAGTCATAAAGTATTTAAATAAATGTGTATTATTACAAAGCAAACCCCTTCATCTATATATACGCATTGATTTGTTTAAAATAACAAAACCCTCCATCTTTGGCAAAATCGGCAATTACACAAAAATTAAAAAAATACCCAAGTAACATTTTTACGGACTCTCCGATACGTACGGATTCATGAATCCAGTTTCTACTGTACGTTTACGGTCCGAAAATACGTATCCGTTAAAGCTTGTACGTAAACGGAACATTAATGGACCGTATAATTGAATTTTCGAAAACAATACATTTTTACTCCGTTTTGGTGTATCCGTCTCTGTACCGTCAAATACGGACCACAGTTTTTCATCAGTTTTTCTTCCGTTGCTTTTGGATTTGCTTAGTAATAAAAAACTAATACTTAAATATCTCTCAGGTAAATATTTATGAAATTGAAATATTGCCCGACAGCTTAAAATAATTTTGTGAAAAAATTGTTTACTTCATCATATCGTAAATACCACAATTTAAACCAAAATTAAATATTTGTTTTATTTATTTCATGATTTTAAATGGGCCACAATCGCAGTAATTGATGGATGGTAATTGTGCTGGAGATAAATATGGTATTTGTTGGACTTAGTTTATTTAGTTTTTAATTTAATTGAATATATTTTTTAATAAATTTAAAGTAAAAAAAATTTGCTACTAACAATTAAAATAATATGCGTTTACACAAATCCGTTTTTTGTTGATAATATGCCTTTACACAAATCCGTTTTTTGTTGAAAAAACGGTATGAATACGGATCCGTAAACGATCCGTCACTGACGGACTATTAACGGACAACTCCCTTTTTCATCAGATATATCCGGTCCGTAAACGGTCCGTCATTGACGGTTTTAACGGATTCGAATCAGTTTCGATGTTCCTTAAAATCCGTTTTCTGGTCCGTTTACGGATTCAGAAAACGATACGTAAACGGAGTTGGATTCCGTTTATGACGGACCGAAACCGGTACGTAAACTGTACGTATGGTTTGTTGGGTATACATGTGTGAGATTTTTTAGTCGCTTTTTGGTAATATTGTAGATGATCGATTTTTAAAAAACGCGTAATAAACAGTTTTTTTTGCTCTCCTGAAAAGTTGTGTTTTTCAAAATCGAGGGTTTTGAATATAAGCCCTCGATATATTTGTTGTTATTTTGCATGGTTTTCATGTTTTAACATTAAATTTATGTCTTATGTAGACATCAAGTTAGTGCATTTAAAAGTCGTTCAATATCATCTTTGGCAAATTTAAAAAAAAAAAAACAGTTTAACTTTTTACATTTTTTTAAATAAAACAAATTTAAAATTTTTTCTTGCAACACTCTCTGTCAGCATTAAATTAAACAAAACTATACAGTATGAACAAAAAAAAATATATTGAGAAAAAATGTCATACTGTAAAAAAACCATCAAAGTTTATAGTACTAAAACAATATAAAAAACCATAAATAAAGTGTAACACAATATAACAACATTTGAAATTATCATCAACATCGTTTCAGGATGATGATTTTTAGAACATTATGTTTAACAATATATCACTCAAGTATCTACTATATGTTGTTGTACATATTGTATAGCTTTTACAATACTTAACAAATATTTATTTAAATTTATATTATACAATACATTTGTTTTTTTTTTTTTTGATGCAAATGTATATATATATTTAGAATAGAAAAAAAAACTAGTCATATAGAAATTGATTGGTTTTTTATATGTATATGTAATATTCCATTATTTTAAAGTACATTATTTTTAATATATTAAAAGCTACTGAATACCCCCTATTCAGTAGATATCATTGAAAGATTTTGTTTTTAAAAAATTTTAAGAAAATTCTAGACTTTACTTTTGTCTTGCACAACAATCTTTTAAAAACTTACAGAATTGCTGAAACTATAATTTAAAAAAATATTTTGCAAATACAATATCCTTAAATATCCTTTATATACAATTTGTTTTTTTCCTAAACTATTACATTTCAAAGGGGCTATTTGTCTATTTGTGACATATGAACTATGTATGAATTTATGTGAATTTGTTTATAAAAAATTTATAATTAAATGAATATTAAAGTGATATTTAAAACATTTATCTTATATCTTTAATTTAAGAGACGGGCACGTGACACGAAATTTCGTGAATCACGCATAAATCACGCGTGAGCGATAAAAAAAATGTCGTGCATAAGCGTGCGTGAATCGATTTTTTATCGTGATTTTTCGTAATTATTTATTAGTTTTTTTATTTTTTCGATTTTTTTTACATTTAATGTAGCAATACTGTTGTTTTCTTTTAGATTTAATTAGAGTTTGCATTTTGGTATTAACCGTAACCGCGGTTAACTGCACCATTTAATCGCAACCGTAGCTGCATAAAATAATCGTGTGATAACGGTTAAAAATAAACTCTTTATAACACAGGTTTTGTAAAAAATTTAATATAAAAATGACGTGAAAAATCAAAAAATTCGCAATTTTAAAGAAAAATTAAATTTTATAATTTTAATTTTTATCAGGCTAGAGATCATAATTTATTGTTACTAACGAAGAGTGAACACTCATTTTTTCATTAAGTGGAAAAAAATGTGTGCACACTTTCGTCCAGAGCGACCAGGTTATCAGTTACGATAACACCTAACAGAGTTATCATATGAATAAATATGATAACGTACATGCATACATACATACATACATATATTAATTTTTCTTTAAGTTATTGACAATTTGCAATTTCAATCTAAATAAAAATTCTAATAAATATTACTAGTTGCATATTGCGCAACTTAGCATATTTAAATTTTAATGTTCACCAAATCAAATTTCTTAAGAATTTTACAAAACGTTCATTAACCCAAACCAAATTCTTAATAATTTTGTTTCCGTTAAATTGCAGACTGTCAATATATCTAGTAAGCATTTATTTTAAATTAAATTATAAATATAAGTTTTTTGTATTAAAAAAGCGAGTCAATAAATTGAACTCATAAATAAAGGTAAAAAGAAAAACAACCAAAAGGTGTTTTTTTTTAAAACGGATTTATTAAGATAAATCTTTACTGTTATCGTCAGCCTCCTTAAGAACCACCCAACCCGCAAACAACTCATGGTTTTAAACAGGCTTATATATCATACACCCTAAAGAATATGATTATGCGAAATTCTGTTTTCATAGTTAGTATGTGATTACCCGTACAAACTGAGCTTTTCCATCTATTTCGAATTACTCTTGTCAACCAGCACCGATTTTTAAATTATGATCTCGAGCCTGATAAAAATTAAAATTATATAATTAAAACAGATAGATCGAATAATATATGGGCAAATCTACGGTATAGTACGATTCCATGTAACTCAGGTTTTTAACCACTTAAAGAGCAATATATAATATTTCTGAAAGTGTCATAATTTTCAAAACGACGAGTTTAACCTCGCCAACATCCTAAAGTTTTATAATTATGCTGTTAATGTGCTCTACTGAGCTAAGGTCTACCCTAATTTACCCTAATTTTGCTTTTAACTTTCGAAAGTTGTTCAACTCTTTTGGCTATAACTTTTTCAGCATAAAAGGAAATTGTTCTAATCCTTTTGTGGATGATAATGATGTTGCAAAATCGTCTATATGTTGAAAAAAGCATGTGCCATCAGTCAGCAATAAATGGTAGCTCTTCAAAATCTGTTACTCTGTTTTTCCATAAAATGAAAATCAACGTTATTGCAAATTTTTTTATATTGGATTATAAACGACAAACATACTAACAAAAGGCGACCAACCGATTTAGTGTGCCTTCAGAAACAAAGAAATTATGACATTACAAACATCATCACGTCCATGCGTGCAGATCATGAAATTTAATATTTTTTGAAGAGCACATCCGTAGTTTGAGAAATAACTAGTGAGATCACACAGGATCGGTAAATATCAGTACTACTAGTATTGTGTGTAAGTGCTAAATAGATCAAATAATTATTTTGGTGCCGAGAGCCATTTAAGTTTAAATTTTCATAGGTTTTTCAAACTTAACTTGCAATAGAACGAAAAGGGATAATCTGATCGTTTTAGCACTTTCACAAAACAATAGTGCATATAAACTCTATGATATAAGCCAAATTTCAACCTTTAATTCTTTAAACTGCGGATGTGCCAAGCACTTTCACATAATAATTGCATTGATCATACGGAGAATTTAAGATATATTTGATGCCATAATTCTCAAAACTGCGGTAATTTTCAATCTTAAAGTTCAACAGTTTGGTAAGTAATAAATAGAATTTCACCTCCGAATGTGGACGGTGATCGTTGCTAGTTTTGAAAGAATCTGGGCACAGACTTTTTCCTATTGATTTTTTTTTGGTTTTATTTCAATCCTTAAAACAATAGTTAATTCTTCTAACGAATTATTTTCCATGTAAATATAGATTAGAAGTTAAAAAATTTTTGTTGCAATCGATCAAAGTTTTGAAAAATCGCTTAAATTTGTTTTCTAACAGTAAATTTTTGTTATGTGATACAACTCTTTTAGTAAATTTTAGTACGCTGAATACAAATATGTCAACATTTTAAAAAGTCACTTAAAAACTTTTAAAATATTGTAACTCTTTCTTTTTTGATGAAAATTGTGCTGTTGTTATGCTCTTTGCCGAAATTTGTAACACCATTTCCTCGTTAAAATAAAACGTTGGTAATAAAACAGCATTACTTGTAATTTTCGGCCTAAACTAAAATCTTTTTTGAAATTTACAAGTTTTCGGTGTAGCTTTAGTCAATACCCCTTTCTATGCCGAACCCCAAAATACGTATTTTCGTTTTTTTTTTTCAAGTTTACAACTTTCATATTCCATACAAATTTGAAATCGAAAGCGTATTTTGGGGATCAAAAAATGTTTAAAAATAAATGAAAATATATTTAAATCAAAAAGAAACACAAAGTTATTCGGTATACAAGTTAAAAATATCGATTTGGACAACAGATGGCATAACTCTCACATATGGCTTGTGTCAATAATAACAAATATGATATTTTGGAGGGTAAACATATGTCATTATAATTTAGTATTCGATTCGACGGCAAAGTGTAAACACGCATTTTTTCCAATCGCTATAACAATGTCGAATTTTGGAAGTTTGAAGATGAGGAATTGGAAGCATTACTCGACGAAGATTGTTGTCAAACGCAAGAAGCCATTTCCCTACGTTTAAAATCATTGGGATTCATTCAAAAGCAAGGAAGTTGGGTCCCATATGAGCCGAGAGACGTTGAAAGGCAATCTTGCATGTCGGTAATGCTGCTTGAACGCTACAAAAAGAAGTAATTTTTGCATCGTTTTCTTACTGGTGATGAAACATGGATACATTACGACAAACCAAAACGCAAAAAGTCATATGTAAAGCCCGGTCAACCAGCCAAATCCACGCCGAACCCGAATATCCATGGCGCTAAGGTAATGCTCTGTATTTGGTGCGATCAGAAGGGTGTTTTGTATTATGAGCTGTTGAAATCGGGTCAATCACAGGGGACCTGTACCAAACACAATTGATGCATTTGAGCAGACACGAGGCCATTATCTTCCATCATGACAACGCTCGACCACATGTTGCAAGACCGCTCAAAAACTATTTGGAGAACAGTGGATGGGAAGTTTTGGCTCACCCGCCTTATAGCCCAGACCTTGCCCCTTCTGACTACCATTTGTTTCGATCGGTGCAGAACGCCCTAACTGAAATACACTTCACTTGAAATTGGCTTAAATTCTTTACCTCAAAACCGGAGCAGTTCTTTTGGCGCGGAATGAATATGCCAACAGAAAGATGGGAAATAGTAGTGGCTTACGATGGACAATACTTTGAATAATGTATCAATTCATAATGTTATTATAATAAATAAAATTTTTAAGCAAAAAAATCGACATTATTAAGTTGTATACCCAATAGGTTGATGTCAAAGTGTTTATTTAATTTAATGTTGTTTCGCCTTGATTTAATTTTTTTTTTCGGTATTTATACAACATTTATTTAAAAACACCTCCTTTATCTTTATTAAGTATAAGTGAGTATCAAATTATTTCTTAAGGAAAAACTAAATGCCCAAAATTTAAAATTTCTTAAAAGTAAAACAAATTTTGATTTTAATTTATTTTTTAATAT